>JAPKLX010000010.1:5034039-5087697 GCA_026898415.1 Leonotis leonurus
TAGTGTGTAGTGTGTTTTCCTTCAAAGTGACTGTTTTAGAGTTACTTCGATAACAAATTTTATATTTAGCTGGCATGTCTATGGGATGATGTGATTAGATCTACATAAATCAAACTATTATTGTAATAATTATATGTAGTATTGTAGACTACTGCTGAAAACAGACTAAGAATTTGATCGTCATCGCTTGCAGTTGTAGTAAGTTGATCACTTTGTAGTTCAAGCATTTAAATTATTTTGGGCATAGCGAGTTAATACTGAGTAGGTTGGCTAACTATGGTGCATAGGTTGTCTTACTATGTTGTTCATGTCTAATGTCATGTCATTAATTGGAAGCCATCTTTATGCAGACCACCTATCCCATTGCTTTCGTATCTGCGTTTCTGATTTCCTGCATTAATTTTTCTTCACCTCATGTCATTTCCAATTTGAAGTTAGAACTTGGAACTTTGTAATACCAACGGTATTACATTGCTTTCTGATGTAAGTGGAGCTTTAACCCAAATTGCTTACTGCTCCTGAACTGAGAATGATGATAATAGCTGTTATCTTCATATAAAAATTGTAGTTTAAAGTTTTATGTATCTTAGTTGAAACGTTTCTTAACCAAGGAATCTGCAGTTTTACCCCTCCATGAACAGTTCGATGGTTCATTAAACTTGCTTTCTCACCAGACAATCCAAATGAGTATTTGATGGACATAGGATGGTATTTGGTCATATATCTTTAATATCTTGGGATCTAATCTTAGAAGATCAATCATTATGAAATTAAGAGGACTCCTGGTCATTAAAAAAATGTTTAAATACAAGTGATTTAAGATTCCACTAAAAAGGGGGTTAGTAGTACAATGAAGCACACCGAACCAGAGTTAACTTGATTTTCCTTTCCATGTTTAAAAATTGCTATTGTCAAATTGAAACACTTGTACTATCCAGATGTTATAGACTTATAGTCACTTTACCAATAGCTACAAGCCTACAATAGATATTGATGATAATAAACTCATATTGGCTGGTGTACCTATCATTCACTTTGCTAAGCTTGAAACCTTTTAAATCAGTAATTATCATGAAAGAGTTAGTCTATAAACCTGATAGGAGAATATATTGACGTTATTCATATATAAAATTATATGTTGTTTCTTTCTCAATTCTAAACACGCTTTCTGCATCTTTTCGGTGCATTAGATATTCTGTATAGATGTCAGTTGGGCTAGCCTTGCCTGATCTAATTTTTCACTATTAATTCAGAATTACTGTCATCTATTTTGCCAAGGAGGGGAAGAACTGTAAATTTACTCCAGTTTATCCAGAGTTTGTTCCAGTTGAAGTCCAATTTCAGAAAGGACTAGGACAAAAATTCTGCCAGCCGTCAGGAACCGGTGTAGACTTGGGTTTCTTTGATACTGATGACCTTTCAAAGCCTGTTCCAGGAGAAGATATTTATCCACTTGTAATATTAGCAGAATCATTTCTGGAATTGGCACCCGTGGATGAGGGTCGGAAAGGGGAAGTGGGGGATGCATCTTCTCATGCTCCTCATGCTCAGATCACTGAGGCTGTCTTACACAAGAAGGATGATGGGAGTTTTCAAGCAAAAGTAATAAAGCAGATTTTAGCAATTGATGGCGCTCGTTATGAGTTGCGTGAGATTTTTGGGATTAGTGATTCAGATGAAACTGCCATCAGCAACATGGATTCTGGAAAAGAATGTATCATTTGCTTGACTGAGGACAAGAACACAGCTGTCTTGCCATGTAGGCACATGGTAATTTGCTTAACTTCAACCTTTCTTTTAATTAGGATAATGACATGCATATAATTGGATCAGTGTGATTGTCCAGTGAAACAACTAAAAGGACCTATGGATTCTTAAAATTCATACTAAATAATTTTGATCTAGTTTAACTTGATAAGTTAACTTCCTTGTTGAATAGCTCTAAAGTCTTGGCTCTTGACTGACTTGAAATATCTGCACTCTCCGCTTCTGGTTTATTTCCTTACCCTTTCCTTTTGCTGGACTAAGAATTAGATGCTCTCGTATCTTGAAGGTTTTTAGAGTTGTGGGATTTCCCTTGATTCTTCTATGTAAAATTTAAAAAACAGTAAAGGAAAATGGTGCGGGGTTTATCTTGGGTCTGATGCCATGTTGGTATTGTCCCATGACATATTATTGATATTTAGTTCAAAGGTTAGTTGCACTTGTTTCTCCTGAAATGTTTAAGAAAACTTGGAACTATTGAATGAATAATAACTTTTGACTTCATTTAAAGCATTTTGTACCAACTTGACTTCTTTGAAATTATTTATTCAAAAACTGGAAAACCTCCAAGAATCGATGTTGCCCATGTAGGAGAAAGTGTTGAAAAAACCAAAAAGAAATAAAAGTGCTGCAATATTGAAATATATCCCTCATTTAGGCTTTTCGTGCTATATCTGTTCTTCTGGATTGCTAATATGCATGATATGACACCAATGAGAACTGTAAGACTTTATACATCGTGTGTGCATGATGCTCGTGTTATCTCCCTTTCTCTCATCAGATCCATTTTTGCTGTTTTTCAGTGCTTGTGCAGTGACTGTGCTAAAGAATTGAGACTTCAATCGAATAAGTGTCCTGTATGTCGGCAGCCCATTGAGGAGCTTCTCGAGATCAAGGTTGATGAAGGTAACAATGTATCTTCCTCGATGAGCACATAGGGAGTTTTTCGAGTCATCCATTGAGGAACTTGTTTGCACCTTTACAACGAGAGGTGTAGTTGCTTAGCACCAGTCACTAGATGCTATGGCACAACACAAACCACCAGCTTCTATATGAATGATAACTATACGCAAATTTTACTTGTAATAATTCGATTCTCATCAGGATCTGTACAGTTCGTACCTTGTATTTCTATTTTTTGGGCATACAGTGTTATAACTTTTATTAAGTTTGTATATTGTATTTTGCTACACCAATTATTTATTTTGATATCTACCTATTCTGAATAATGCAAAGTATCGAATGATGTTATATTCGATTTCTGCTTTGTGGTTCAGTGCTACACTGCCCACATTGTGCTTCTTCTCATGTTGTCTCGTTAAGATAAATATTGTAATTTTAATAATGTTTTTATACTCCACTAGCACTTATTAATTCATGTATCATGATTTTTTCCTAAAAAAACAATAATATTCTCATTAAAATGGTTTGGTTTGATTAAATATGTAAGAGTTATTTGGTTAAATCCAACAATTTTTAATAGAACACATGAATCTCCTTTTGACGGTTTACGGTTTGACATTTTTCCTTAGTTTTGGTAAAATGGTTGAATCATTAGTTAAAATAGTCAATTGAACTTAGCATACTAATTTCTTCATTTTCTTGGTAATGAGGTTTCGAGACTTGAAGTCTTCTCAGACACTAAATACTCATTTCTTTTGTTTAAATGAATTTGTATATTTGAAGGAAATATTAATTAATTCCTAAAAGTACAAAATAATATTAATATTAATTTCTCAGAATTAGAAATAAACAAGACAAGAAAGAAAAGTAGAGTGGAAAAGGGTTGAATACAAAATTCCGAGATTTGAGGAGCAGTCAATTTTAGAGACTAGTGTCCGAATACTGAAATAGTGAAATCTAGGAAATCGATTATTTTAATTGTATAATAATACTATTAAATGAAATGAATTTAATTATGACGCAGGTAATCGGATTTTGGAAATAAATGCCTAGAAAAGCGTGGGTCCAAATTTTAAACCTGTAAAGCCCACTCCCACTAATTCTTCTTCAATCTCACCTCTTTCTGCTCCAGATTTGCTCTTCAATTCTGTGCATAATTTCATTAGGAGAGGCTCCAAATTTGGAGCAGAAAGATATGCATTCGTTCGGCTACAGAGCTAACGCTCTGCTAACCTTCGCCATCACCATTCTCGCGCTAATATGCGCCATGGCCTCTGTTTCCGACAACTTTAATTTGCCGTCTCCGACCTCCCAAGTTCAAGTAAAGTTTGGGTTTTATTTGTTCGTACGCATTTTTTTGATTAGTTGATTGGTGTTTGCTTCATCCTTGACTTGGTTGTTTGCTGTGGGGGTTTTAGGTGTTAAACATTAATTGGTTCCAGAAGAAACCGGACGGTGATGATGAGGTAATTCTTTCCTTAGGATTTTTGCGTTATATATTTTTGTGTCGAGTGTGGTAGAGGTTGAAGGAATGATTATTGTTTTTAGAGTCTGTTTTACTGGCATTAATGCGTCGACCGATCTATATGCAATGAGAAATTGGTAGTTGAATTATAAATCACTATTTATTAACAATACTTAATATTTACGCCGTCATTGGGCAAGCTACACTGTGAAGGAGATCTAATCATGTGAAGAGGATTAGAAAAGAAAAATCAAAGAAACGCGTTAGTGGTTCTTTTTTTTTTCTTTTTATCATGGTTAAATGTACTGTTGTAAACATCAAAATTATTGAAGATCGTCTTAAACTTGGCCATCCTTTTGCTCGCAGTTTCTGACGATCTTTATCTTCTTCAATGTGCATTTTCCTGTTTGGTGAGTGTGAGGTTGTCTTCTCGAATTTTCTCACTGTGCAATGTCCTCGTTTGTAGACTAACCATGCATGTAGCTTCCTCACTTTACATCAATCAGAACATGGGAGTAGTGCAGTTAGGGACTTTCTATCTTCCTTAAATTCAACCATCTCTTTAGTTTCTTCTCTTCCAGCAACCTGCCAATTGCACTACCCCTATTTAGGGGATATGTGGACTGGTCATTGATCTGTTGATTTGATATACAAGTGCATTCTTTTATCCCCTTTTAATGGCAGGAATTAATGTTGCCTAAATTTCTTGGTTTCATTCTTGAGAAACAATCAAGTCGCTTACATTTTTTATGAGGATTTCTACATTATGCAGATTAGCTTGACGCTGAATATATCAGTAAACCTAGAGTCCTTGTTTACATGGAATACAAAACAGGTTGGTCCAAATTCCCTATATTCGACTTTGCCATGTTACTACCCTCTGGTTTTGATATTTTTATCCTGCTGAACTCCCAATTACTTATTGCTTTTAAAATTCAGATTTGACAAACTATACCTCTTGGTTTTTCTAGGTCTTTGTATTTTTAGCTGCTGAATATGGAACCCCAAAAAATTCGCTTAACCAGGTAAGCGAGTTTATGAGGCTTGGTTAGCTGGCTTTAAACTTATGATCGATATGTCTCATAGATAAATGGTTGTACCTTGACAACACTTAGCAACCCTTATATTTTGCTTTATGCTTCTTTACTTGATTTAACGCAATATTGCTTCACATAACCTTTCCCATTACTTTGAGTTGCTTGTGTTATTACTTATTAGGGTTACATATAACACTTTTGAAGAAAATCAAGTACAACTATATTACTCCCTCCATTCCTCTTAAGTTGACACGTTTCATTATTATAATAGTACTAATTTTCTTTTCCAGCACAGCCTCCATTCTGAACCTCTTGACCTTTATATTGTTCATTTTATGTATATTTAATTTACTTTTTGGCGACTATGATTGAAAAGTTTTGTTTTATAGGTCTCTTTATGGGATCGTATCATTCATTCGAAAGAGCAAGCAAAATTCTGGATTCACACTACGAACAAATACCGTTTCATTGATCAAGTGGGTTACCACATCTCCATAACTTTTACTTTTGGTTTTTTAGGTTTAGCCTAGTTAATGTTAAACCACAATTTGTACCCTGTTTTGGACACAGGGAAGCAATCTAAGGGGTAAACCCTTCGACTTAACATTGCATTGGCACGTTATGCCAAAGACCGGCAAGATGTTCGTTGACAAAATAGTGATGAGCGGCTTCCGCTTGCCGGAGTCCTACAGATGAACGACCACTTGAAGGAAGAAGAGATATAGAAGATGAGAATTGGAGTTAATATTTCAATGCATTCCCAAAAAAAAATATGAATGTTTTGCGGATTCCACTACTTATACAAGTTGGAATGTAAGATTCCAAATTTAGAGGCTTGAAATATTATGGTAGACTATTTGATCACCATAATAGCCAAGGTAAAACCTCAAAAGGTTACAATTGAAGAAAAGTAGCAATATGTGGTGATCTTATGTTATGGCACGACAATGATGATTAACTATGTAATACGAAACACATGTTTCAAATCTATACTTTTTGCATCAAAATTCAGATGAGTATAAATTAAACAGGTGTATATCTAAAGGGAATATAATACTATCTTCGTGTCACTTCATTGGTCCCGGTATATATTCAACTGAGTTTATCAAAATAATCAAATGAGTTTATCAAAATAATATAATGAAGTGGGACGGAATACAATACACCACACTGACAGATAATGTTAAAATATAAATATACACGCTTTTGTGAGAATAATTAGTGTCGTCGAAAGTCAGAAGATTCACCAACTAATCTATATTCTCACTGAAACACAAACGCAAACACGAAGAGTGCATAATCTACTGCACAGATTTGTTATGGCATGGCCTTCAAATTCGTCGTCGCCGCCGCTTGCCGCCGAATCATCAACTTCTCCGTGATCTCGTTCTTCCTCATCACGACCCTCCTCTTCTTCCTCCTCCTCCCCCGCACTCTAATTCCTAACTACTCAAAATCCCAACTATTCCCTCGCAGGTTTCTGCTCACTCCAACCCCCAAATGCAATCTCACCGAAGATGGCGACGGCCTATTCAATTATTCATCTCTTCATCTATGCTACTTCGGCGGGAATCCGTTTCTCTCGGTCCCTTTCCTGGCTCTCGTTCTCCTCTTGCAGTTCTACATCTTAGTGAAAACCGCTCAAGATCGCTTCTCCGTTGTGGTGACGAAGCTCGCCGCCCACCTTAAACTCTCGCCGTCGATGGGCGCCGTCACGCTGCTAGCTCTCGGAAATGGGGCTCCCGACGTATTTGCGTCGGTGGCCGCTGTTAGAGGGGGCCAGCCGAGGACTGGGTTCGGTGCGATTCTCTCTGCTGGGACATTCGTCTCGGCTTTCGTTGTTGGGTTCGTCGCATTGTATGCAGCTCCTTTTGCGGTTGATTCAGCTCCCTTTGTTAGGGATGTTCTCTTCTATTTGACCGCTGCGTTTTTTCTGTTCTATGTTTACTTGAGCGCTGAGATCTTCTTGTGGCAAGCAGTTGGTTTTGTTGCTTTCTATATTTTCTTTGTCGGGATTGTGTTTTCTATGGACTCTGGGTATAGTAATACTGGCGTTGCCGGAGGCAAGAGTAAAAGCTCACGCGATGGTGGTGGAGAGTTGGGGTTGATTGATAAAGGGGTGGAGGTGGTGGATTGTGAAGCTGGGCAGTTTAGAGGTCGATTTGAAATCGAAAGGAACACTGCTTTCGGGTTTTGGAAAGCCTACGAGAAGGTTTGCTATTGAATTTACTTCCTGTATTTGTGATTTTACCATATGCTTGTGATTTGCTGGGGATTATTATGCTTCTGACATTAGTTTGTTATAAGCTCTAGATGACTGGAACTTATTTTTGTCCACTTCAGTCTTTGCGTTTTGAGAAAGCAACAATATGATAATTTTCCTTTTGAGCATAAATTTTGGATTATTCATGGAATGTTTCTTGTACAAAGATAAAAATGTGATTTAGGGTAGCTTACTGATTGAGCTGACCTGGCACGATTAGCTCTGCTTGAGCATCGTATTGTTGGGATCTTACCATCAAAGGAGAATATTGCTCTTCTTTTCTTCACTGAGGAAGTTAAATATGTGCTCTAGTTCTCTTGGCAAGGTAATAACCAATAAGTTATAATTTCATAGTAAACTAGCATTCGTTTTTGAGTTTATAAACTTCCCAAGTTACTTGAGTTGTCAATTACTATTTGAACATGAAGATTTAAGCTTGCTTTAATTTTTCACTGTACTTTGCTTCTGTGGGCTTCTCTTTAATCTGATGCTGCGATCATGAAATATTAACTGCAATGTTAATGATGCATCATAAATTCTGAATCTGATGATAGCAAGACATGAATTTAATGTTTTTCTACCCTTTTCTCCAATGGTGATCCCTCTTAAATTGAGGGTAATGGAATATTAGGAATTAATTTTCTCTTGAATTTCATACATTTACCATTCTGTTCACTTTGATGGTGCAGGATTGATCATTGTTTTGTGCCACCACTTTAGTTGAGATGAGTTTGAGATTTATGTTATGGTACTGCAGCTTTTCTATATCAATTTAAATTAGAAGAAAAAATCACTCTCATAATGGATCAGTGTTCATACATTGTCAAAGATATCTCTTAAGAAATGATGGCCTTGTTCTAGTTTGAGTGGTAAAATATTCCCTCTTAAGAAAATATTGTAATAAAATCACGTGCAAGAATGCTGATGACATCTCTAGCTAGTTTGAGCTAATATAGAAATCTCATTCTGAGTTCAGTGGCACACATAATAACTAGAGCATGATAATGAAGGTTTCTGATATAGTGATATGACAAGTTTTTGTTCTGATTTTGGTCAAATTCTATTTCTCCAATGCAGATTTCAAGAATTTGGGAAGTTCCAGTCACAATGCTTCTAAAACTCACTGTTCCCGAAATTTCACCATCCAAATGGAGCCGATTTTATCAGTCAGCCAACATTGCTCTTTGCCCACTGGCCCTCTTATACTCCTGCAAATCATTCATGTCATTAGACCATCCCATTAAATTCCTTCTTTCAAATACCCAATTTCCTCTTTGGTTAATTGTATTATTCGGAAGCAGTTCTTTAGCTATTCTTCATTACGTACTGGAAAAAGAGCCACCCAAAAACGAACAAATCTCTACCGTGGTTGTTGCATTCATCATGAGCGTATTTTGGATTTCCACTGTGGCTGGAGAGCTGCTGAATTGCCTTGCAGCAGTGGGCATGCTCTTGCAGTTACCCTCTGCACTTCTCGGGTTGACTGTGCTTGCATGGGGAAACTCAATCGGGGATCTCGTAGCTGATGTGGCAGTTGCTAAAGCTGGGCAGCCGGCAATGGCTATGGCTGGGTGCTTTGCAGGGCCCATGTTCAACATGCTTTTTGGACTGGGAACAGGTTTAGTGATACAGTGTGCTGATGTTTACCCTGAAGCATATAAGCTTAATTTCCACACGAGTATAGTAATTGCATTCGTGTTCTTGTTACTGAGCTTGATGGGATCTTTGTTGGTCGTAACTTGGAACCGATTTCGAGTTCCTCGATTCTGGGGATTCTGCCTCGTCGGCCTTTATGTTATTTTCATGATTGTAAGCCTACTGGTTGCAGCCTTCTCTTTATAATTTTTGGGAAGAAAGTGAATGGTTGCGAACTGAGTTAGAAGAATACCGCATGTCTGTGTAATATTGGTTACAATTTGTTGTGATAAAGCATGGAAGTGCTAATGCCATTTCATGACCCTTTATATGGGTTAATATCATTCATTTTCACTACCAAAATTTTGGTGTTCTTTTTTATGTATATTTGAAATACAAATGAATTTTTGAAATACAAAATTGAAAGTTACAAAAGAAAAGAAGGTGGGCCCATTACTATACGCCCAACTTGCAGTTCTCATGGCCCATAATTAACCTTCAAACCTATTCACAAACTTCCACTTTCAATTTTCCAACGAACTTCAAAATTTTGTTTGCAAATGTAAACAACGGTCGAGCGAAGCTTCTCTCGTCTCTGAAGTTGCCGCTGCAATTATGCAGACACCCCTCCGTCTCCCTCTCCTCTCTCATCCACATTTTCTCCTTGCATCAGATGTCAGTACTGCCAAAATTCCGATTCACAGCCGCATCTTCGTAGCGCAGAAAACCACAACAGTGTGCGCCGCAAAGAGGAGAGACGTGCACGGGATCGCGAAATCGGGAAAGCTAATCCTGGAATCGGCGTACATGATCGCATCGCATCTCCGGATTGTTCCGGAGCCCGTAGATTTGATTTTGAGAGAATTCGGAGCGGGCAACGGAGGGCGGAACGGGTTCTGGAGCGGGTTTGGTCGGGGCGGGTCGGACGGTTGGAGGAGGAGGAAGATGAATTTGAGATTGATGGGCATTTTGGTAATCATGGGGGCAGTGGGGTTGTGGTGGATTGTTGGGAAAGACTTGGTATCGAATTCTGATGCTTACTTGGGGGGTTTGGGATTAGTGGTAGTTGGGCTTTCTGTGGAAGGGTGGAGGAGAGGGGCTAGAGATTGGATTCTAGGTTTTTGTTGCTGTGCTCTTCTGGTGGGTTTGGTTTCCAACAAGGCCTATTTCAGGGAGTGGTCGAGCAGTTTTGGGAGTTTGAGCTTGTGCTTGAACAAGGGTTTAAGAAGAAGAAGCAGAAGAAAAGGAAGAGCATTTTGAGTTATAGGCGGGGATTGGATTGGATTGGATTGGATTGGATTGAGGAGTTTAATGTGCACTTTGAGTGAGTGAGTGAGTTATTCATTCATATATTGTTCTTTTTTTGCTTTCCCTTTCCTGGGATTTGTTCATGTGTTGTGTTGGTTCATAGTTTCTTTGATTTTACCAAATCACGTTGTATGTATACTGAACCAACATTGAAGCTATATATATATTGATATTTTAAATGAATGGAGCAATATGCGTTCACGATCAAGGTTTCTTTCTTCTTGGCAATTCTGATGGGATAGTGTGCTAAAAGTAGAACAAAATCTGGAAATTGCTGGACTACTACCATAAATTAAACAGACTGAGGCCAGATTGTATTATGCCTCTAATGATACGTCACAGCTGGACTAGTACCATAAATTAAATAAAAAGAAGTTATAATCTACGTGCATTCCAACTAAAGAGAGATGCCAAAATTCCAGTATCAAAATTCAAAATGATGTCCACAAATTTGATCTTTATCAAATAAAAGAAGGCTAATTTATCATCCTCCGATACTATGCTACAGAACTCCATTTTATAGGGATGCTAAAAAATTGATAGACACAGACGTTGATGGATGATCACTCCAGCGGAGTGAAACCTCTTTTAACATACTGCAAACAAGAAAATGGCATGTTAAGCAGTTTATCTACTTCAAGAGCTTTGGAAATCAGAGTGTTCAAGATCACATTCCAATCTGTACTGTCCTTAGGTCTCCCCAAACCTCGACATAGAAGAAACGACGTATTATATACCCAGGGGACAGGAACGGTGTATGCAAATCCATGGCCACGATTCTCTAACAATACATCTCTGTAAGCACTACACACTTGACTGACATGCTTTCCCATAGGCAAGGTGACATGTGGTGGATCTGGTGCATCAAAATCCAAATCCACATCGGCGTGCAAGTTCACCACGACTGTACCATGATCTGCGTGAAGCCGGGTCCCCAGGGCTTGCAGAAATAGGGAATTGGGCTCCCACAGCTTGCGTGGGAAAATGTCTTCCCCATCGTAAGCATCAATGAAGATGATGTCGTAGACGTTGGTGCTCTCGAGAATGAACTTCTCCGCGTCTGAGGTAAACAGTAGCATCCTTTCATGAGTACCTTTCCAGAGAACCTCTTCCAAAGGTCCCGGTTTTGCACAGGTACGCTTTCCACTTGGAGCCGTTACTGTGAAAGAAGGAAAGCCCATTGCTCGTGTTGAAGCTGATACTACAATTGGATCTATTTCGACTGTATGAACCACAGCACCTGAATAAGTACCAGAGATGAAGCATTCGGCCAAGTCAGCAAAAGTAAATGGCAAAATCTTTGGACAAAACAAAGATCATGGTACTCGTGCTTCTCAAACTAGAGAACAGAATAGCATCTCTCTGGAAAACGTTAAAGCAGAGGAAATATGATATACTGATCTGATTCAATCTCAGGGGCTATGGCTACTAAACAATATACTGACGAGCAATTTAATAACTGATTAAGCAACTCATAAGCGAGCATGGTACATGATTCATTAGCACTGTGTCATCATATTCCTTTAGGTATCCTTATATATTGACTCTATCGTAGTAGAAAATGTTCCATAGGGGAAGGGTCATTGACAAGAAAAAAGAGAGTAATATATAACCGTTTCATTTTTTTCTGCAACTGTTTCCTTACGATAAGAACTGGAGTACTTAAAACTGACATGATAGGAGAATCTATAAAACATAGGCGGTGAGATAAATGAATGCAAAACAAAAGGTAGTTTAGATATAGAAACCTGGGATTTGAGTAGACAAAAACAAAGGTATGCTTCCTCCACCATGACCAATGCATAGAACATTCAGATTTTGCTTCCCATGTATAGCATTCTTCATGAGCTCATAATTGCATGATGTAATGGTGGCCAATCCAGCAGAAATCATACTCTTCACATCTGCAAACAAAGACATAAATAAACCACTGAAACAGATTCCCGCTGGAGCTCAGCATTTAGAGAAGGAAGGAGACTCTGCATTGCCAATCGAGCTCAAATAATCAAATTTGACGGTCATTAGGATTTTAGAATAGTAAAATAAACAAATTTTGAAGTGCAATAGCTCAACGTCGTCCGTCAAGATAAAACAACAAGTTTTTGGAGGAAATTACAAGGTACAGCCAGACAACGAGGCTGTTGCATAACGCAGGCTTCATTTCGTTCTTCTTCTGCTTCTTCTCCCCTTCGCGCAACCAAAACTTTAACGGTGCTTTCACGAGTAAAGTCATTGAAATGAAGCGTTCTCCATTCATAACCACAAACTTTGAATTTTCCGCCACTTTTTGAACCTGGAAATATCTCATTATACCTTTGCTGAAGCCATTTTTCAGTTCTTTCCCACTGAAATCTGTCCTGCATCAATGTTATTCGTGAATAGCTGAATATACACATATCTACACACACAAAACATAGATATACGCAAGACCTACTGGTTTGGAACTAGGGTGAGATAGAACAGATACGACACCATTTCCATGGCGGGAGTTCTCCCGGAAAACTGTGCGGCTTGAGGAGGAGGAGGCGCCGCCGTCCCACCACTCAGAGGCGTAAAACCAGTCGCCTTCGTCCTCGATATACCGGCGATTAATCGCCGTGGAGAGGCGCCGCCGGAGCATCGACGAGCTGTACATGTCGATACTTGTTTTGACGCCCTAGAAATCTATGGTCTTTCAAATTAGGTCGGAATGCGATAATACCTTGTTTCTTCACACTACTCGATTCGAGCTTGCTGTCGGAAATATCGATATAACTATATATACACAGTTTTATCAAATTATATATAAAATGACGAGGTCTTTTAGGTTTTAACATTAGGCATTTAATTAATTCGAATTGAATTCAACCTTTGATGATGGAAGTGGAGTCTGCGCTATCTAACTCTCTGCACAGTCTAGGAGAAATAGAATCCCCTTTTCACCTTGACGCTTGCAGTTGCAGCCGGCTTCTGCCTCCTCCCTCCCTCCCTCCCTCCCTCCCTCAACATGAAAGCAACTTTTTATTTGCTTCAGGTGCATGTTTCTCCATTACTTAGTTACAACTCTCTTTCTTTTTAATACACAACACAATTCATGAAGAGGCTGTTTGTATTCATTATTTCTGATTTATTTATTGAATACAGATGAAGCTACATTATTAACCACCCAATTTTCAGGTTACAATATTAATAAATGCAAGAAATTTTACAACTTAACATTCCCACTCACAATCACAAGTGAGAGAATTTATGATTACGAACGAAATCAAATTCCCCTACCCTAATGTTTAAGCACTTACAAAAGCAAATTTAGTCCATTTTTAAGTATCAAATGAAATCAATCAAGCGAAAGGTATACGCAACACTCAAATCAACGAATTGGAACCCCCATTTATTCTATAGACTTGAGAATCAAGTAAAGCACAAGTAAGGATTGATATTTTACAGAAGAAAGGATTTGGGTAATGATTTTTTCATTGTGAATAACAATAACCCGTTCATTATGTGGGTCGTTACAACATCTTCTGTGGAGCCCCGGCTGGATCCGATGTCGAAAGCTCTGCATACATGCGACTTATCGCTTGCGCATAATACGTCTTTGCTTGGGGTCGTTTTACCTGACATTCCACCATTACAACGTTGTAAATTCAAGCCTCTAGTAATTGTAATTATTAAACCTTTTTGTTGCGCATACAACAGCAGCTTGAGAGCAAACTTACCTTGAATGTTGGAGTCAACAAGCCATTCTCAACTGTGAACGGCTCAAGCACCAAGGTTACAGCTTTCACAAATTCGAAACCCCTCAACTGTGTCCGAAGAAGACATACGATTTACAAGTGTTAAATAAAACCTTCATCTGATAACATGCATGGCTCTCAAAGGACAATTTTACCTGAGCTTCTCTTCCGACAGCATCCATTTCAGCCAGTACAGCAGCCTTCAATCTCGGATCAGCGCAAAGCTGTCCTAAATCTTCATACTGTACGGAAATAACAAAGTGATCAACGTGGAAATTACTCTTGTGGCCTGTGGGAATGATAACATTAACCATTACCAATGGCAGTGTCTTAGTTACCTTGATATTTTCTGTTGTTGCCCAATCCTTTAACACGTCAGGATCCACACAGATTACAGCAACTAAATATGAGTTCAAGCTATCACCTACAAAAATGATATTCCTCAGCTGAAAGGATAAGTGAGAGCTTGACCTAGTGAGCAATATTATTTTTCTTACCGTACACAAAGCACTGTGCAACAAATTTACACTTCGCATAAACATTCTCAATTTTTTCGGGTGCTATATATTCCCCCTGTGCCAGCTTGAAGATGTTCTTTTTCCTGTTGACAGCGAACAAGAATTATTTGACACTAGGTGGTATTGTACAAGATCACATATATCATGTTCCTTCTCTTCCCTTTTGAATGGGTGAATAGATGATTACTTACCTATCGATGATCTTAAGGCGCCCACCTGGAAGCCATAATCCAATATCTCCTGTATGCAACCAACCGTCCCCATCAATCACTTCTCTCCTGTAAGTTCAATCAAGATCAATTAACATTTTAACATCCAAAAATAATCGGGACAACTGAAATCCCAACATCACTTAGGTATGTACGTTTGAATTTCATCTTTGTAGTAGCCTTGGAAAATGATATGCCCTCTGACACAGATCTCCCCACGAGGATGAGGTTGATCCTCTGAGGTGTAATTCATTTCAGGAACATCAACAAGCTTTATCTCTGGAGGCATGAAAACCCAGTTTCAATACACAAGTATTGAATATAGACATGGCTAGAATGACAATACTATTACACACTCTTTCTTGTTCCTCTTTCCAGAATATTTCCTACTAAGGAAGGAGGAAGTCATTGGTGTAATGCATTATAATATGTCCGCGTTCATTTTATAATGACTTACCGCATGCAGGATTGGGAGAACCCACATGACCTGTCATGTTGTCACCCTCATCCATAGAGCTGATGACACAGGAAGTTTCTGTCATGCCATAACCTTCAATTACTTGGCAGCCAAAGCACCTATAAACATAGATACCATGTTTAGAAGAGTGCATACTGAGAGTTATAATGGGGCATACTGACTACTAGAGAATATATATATATATATATATATAAGTTAACTTACACCCTCAAGAACTCCATGACATCAGGAGACAGTGGTGAAGCACCGGAAGTCAGGTAACGAACACGGCCTCCAAGTTTGTCCTTTATCTTATTGAACACCAGCCTATCCCACATTGGTGATGGTTTTCGGCCTGGCAAACAGGGAATGCCATAGATATATATATATATGAACAAGAATTAGAGACAGATTATAAAGTAGACAGAAATTAAATAGCATTATCTCATAATTAAAGATAATTAAGAAACTTGAGAAGCAGGACATAGATTGCTACGTCATACAAAGAAGAAAAATCTAGGACAGTTCAACTGAATTCAGAAATGATAAGATGAGAAATAACATTTTAATTTCATCCAGTTAAATTCCCAAAGCCCCTAAGGAGATTCACAACATAATAAGTAAAACAAAAGTGAGTGACACGGATATCAATCACATTTTTACTAGAATTAAGATTGGTGCCTATACGCCTGTTATGTTGATTTACAAATACATTAGTTCATCACAAAATGAAAACAATAGCAACCAGCTTCAGTTTTTGGTAAAGCATACCATTCATTACAGCTTGTCGCTTGGAATTGTAGGCTGCATTGAATAACCTCTCTTTCAGAACACCAGAAGTCTTAACGGCATTAGTTATTCTGCAAGAACCAAAAAAAAAGTAGAACAGTATAAATTCTTCACACTTGATCATAAGAGTTCTCAACAATCATCTGTGAAACTCAAGAGTTATACCCAGCATATATTCTGTTGTATAGACGAGGAACACTGGAAAATATAGTGGGCCTTAGAGCAGCTAAGTCATCCATCAATTTCATGTTATCCTGCAGATAAGGAAATCATGTGTAAAGCTCCTGAACAACCAATGAAAATACACAAGTTCATGCAAGCTCATCTCACCATGCAAAAATAACCTAGGTAGCAAACTAGTTTAAAATCCAGCATCAAATATCACATTCTGATTTAATTTCCATATTTTATTTTGGCCTATGGCCTGGATATTCACATGAGGGCATTAAGCATTGCCAGTCAGTGTTTCTAAGATCAACTAAATGGAAAAATGTGAAGGAAAAGAAAAAGAACAACGAATCAGTCCACTACTTCATTCAACAGAAGTTCCCTAGCTTTTAATAAAAGTTGTTCTACAAGTAAACCAGTGTACAAGTATACTTTGCCTTTAGAAACGCTTGGATAGCAGTGCAAGAACAACCTGTTTGTATTAGTATTCAGATTTCTAACTTGCACATTTCTATCAGACTATCACCATCCTTTCAGATAATTCAAGTCCCCTAAGAAGCATACCATGAATCTCCTACTGCGCAGTTGGAATGTGAGAGTTTCTTGAAGTGCGAGAAAGAAATTCATTTTAAATTTTTTTTTCTTTTAAATGCAAGGTGAAATGAGAATAGAAAACACTCAAAACAGTAAGGCAACATTGTATTTTATAGACAGAGCCGATTTAAGCAGTACAATCCATTCAATAACATACCCCCTGGTAGAATCCAACAGCAACACCATAATATGATGACATTATTTGATTAGCTCGCTCATAGATATGTGCCAAGGGGAGATAGGATATGTAACTGCATGAAATGTAATGTCAGGAATTTGATGAGACTGAAAATAAATCATCACTATATTCCAAGACACAACTCACATATCTGAGGAATAGAATTTGACAGCAAGGGTCATGCCAGCAACACTTGATATCAAGTTTCCATGTGATAGAACAACTCCCTATTGGAAGAGAAGTAAATAAAAAAGATAAGCTACAATATATTTAACAAAACGTTTTAATAGGTTTTTTGGAACAATAACATATGAAGACGGAAAGTAACAGACCCTACCTTTGGTGTTCCAGTGGTACCACTCGTATAGCATATAGTCGCTACATCTTCAGGTTTGGGAGGGCAAAACGGATGCATGTTACTGCGACCCTAAATTTAACAATTTTAGCATATTATACTTGACCTTTTACCCACTGCTCATAATTTGTAGGGAAACAGAAAATTGCATCATGTAATGCATTACTGCTAAAATGGAGTGTAAATCTCTAATGGGAGCAATGCAAATGTTAGCAAGGATCTATCAACAATAACATAGAGCTTAACATTAAAAACATTTGCTGTAAAAAAAAAATAGCGTTCTTAAGAAGTAGCTACGCAATGGGAAAATCTTGAGCATACCTAAATAACTCGACAAATAAACTGCCTATTTTGATCTTAAGCAGAATAATACCAGTTCAAACAAATAGAAGTACTAGAGACCGTAAATTTAAAGTTATATTGGCAATCCTCTTCCACGATCATTTAACATGGTATGTGAGCTAAGCTAAATCAGAGGTCATATTTGTTCTCGTCGGTAACTATTTAAGGTGGATCCGAATTTCAAAGGCAATGGAACTGGAGATTGTGTATGGCTTGGTGATTGAGGCTATAGTCAATAAATAGAAAATCCGACTACTTAGCTGACTAAGAAATGCGAAAACAGGCATACACATAATATGTTTATACAATAAGAGATCTGGCCACTATCTGCAGCACATTCTCCAACAATGTACATCGTAGTAAAAGAGAAGTAGTAAGACATGCCATCAGAGGAAAAGAAATCATAAGTACTATAGCTACCTGACTAAGTAACAATGTGTACGACAAAAGCTTGACTCCTGAAGCAGAGGGCAAAGATGGTAGATGTTCATCAACCCCTCCAACGACCTATATCATTCACGAATCAAGTACAACACTTCAAATGAACAGGAAAAATTTACATGAATACAAGTTAGAGAAGAGATGAGCATGGACATACCACTATTAGTCGTACAGAAGGAATCTCTGACAAAAAGCTCAGTAGCTGCAATTTTTTGAGAGAAACAATTAAAACCATGACCACTGTAACTAACTATATTGGAATGGCATTTTACATACTATCTGTTCTCTGGAAGCAGCATAAGAATATAAACTTACATATTGATAAATAAAATGATATGCACTGATTCAGTTCAGTATATAAAATAATTTGATAGATCACAAACTGGACAACATCCTTGACATATTCTATAATTCTCAAAAGATAAGCAGAAGATAGAACCGAAAAACGTGTTTAGCAATATGCATAGTAGTTTGTCATAATATTCTGCAACATCAAACCCAAAAAGTTCTGGAATAGAAAAAAGATGTTAAGAAAAGACTCACAGAGTTTAATGTACTCGGCACACAGAAAATGGCTTGGATCTCAGCATGATTTGCAATAAACTTAACAGCATCAGGACCTGCAGATGCATTAACAGATTACATGATCAATGCACTGGACAAGTCTAGAGAAGGCTCAGCTGGGTTAGACATACACACCAAGGGTGTCATATAGAGGAACTGATATGTATGAAAATGCTGAACAGGCGTGATCCACAATCAACCATTCTGGCCTATTAATAAAAAAAAGTCCAACACAAGCTCCCTGTTCCAAGAAAAATGCATCAGTGTCGAAAGATGAAGGTTCATTATGAAATAAATTAATATCCGTGCTCACTTTATCACAGAAGAAAAATCTGGGTGGAAACTACAAGCTGAATACACTTAAAAATGGAAGCATCCCCAAAAATGAGTCTACTAACTTCCGATTTTATTTTTTTTACATTAGAGTATTTTGACATTGACATTGTTCGATTTGATAAATAAAGATTTTAGCTACTACTTCATCTGTTGTGCTAAAAGTGGTCATGTTTCTTCATGTTAAAAGTGGTCGCGTCATTAGGTCGTCTCATTAAAAATGGTCATTTTCCTTAAGAAGATTTTTTTGCCTTTGAAATATAGTGGTCTAACGCAAAAAAACTTTACTTTCTTAATATTCATGTTCATTCCCTTGTGGACACATTTAAGGGGATGGAGGGAGTATCCAATAGAGATGGTAGAATGAGAAGAAAAAGTTGGCTTACTGGTTGTAACCCATGATGGCGAAGTCCTGAACCTATTGCTGATCGAGCAGTACCTGCCTCTCCATATGTCATCCATTTGTAACTGCAAATCATAAAAAAGATATACGTGTGACTTTTTGCTTAAAGGAAATTTCTAGCCCATTAAATTTTTACCTGAAAAAAACAAATCTAATAACTTACTCTCCCACAGTCCCATCTATCCTTATACGTGTACCCAAATACTTGTAGTCTTGGAAACTTTCAACTGAGTGCCTGAATTCACCAACAACAAAATAAGGGGAAGATAATGCATATCAGAATTTGGATAAGGTGGAGACATGAAATAAAGCACATGTACATTAAGCCAATGAAACAAAAAATGAATATGAAGGAGTCGAAATCTAATCAGTGCATGGAAAAGGGCAAATATTCTCACACAAAATTATCATGCAATGTTCTGATCTCTGGATGATCAGGGAATCTATCAACAAGCTTCAATGGACAACGGGCAGATCTGTATGTAAGAAACAATGTAAATTATGTCGGATACAGATTGGCAAGGAGAGAAACTACTAAATCTGCCAAAAAGAACATATATGAATCATGGACAAGTAAAGAGTGAATCTTCCACCTGTAGACATTCCATTTCCCCGTTTGCAGTTTCTCGGGAAGAACTACGCTATACCTCTGGTCTGTAAATATTAAAATGTCAATGTCTTGAACTAGAAACCGTGAATAGAAGAATGCGGACTATAAGAATTCTTAGCAGGGAAAGATAGCTAGCGATACAATATAAGAACTTTCCAGCAAAAGCCCATCAATTTTCAACTCCAAGTGGATAGCTGTGTCAATCAGGTATTCCTATTTTCCCCATGCCATAAATTGAGTCGACGGGCAAGGCTGTCTTTGCAATTCACACACTTCATGTTTTAATGCAATAATCTCATTGCTAGGAAAAATGCACGATTTTTCTTTGACAGTATTTAGAGTTCTTAACCTTTCAATTTGGGTAACTGTTCAACTTTATTATTTTGCCAATAATTCTCCTAAATATATCTTCTTACTAGGCTACCCAGTCAACTTTTTATGTCACTAGGAATCTCGTTTTGCTTAGGTGATAAAAGAAGTTAAACTTTTCATTTTAGTACATAAAAGGGGAGTCGGTACAAATATGTGAATTTCATTTAGTAACAAAGACTGTGTACTTTAAATGAGTCCGTAGCAAGACCCACAAAAATGTTCACAAGAAAGTACATATAAAAAACAAAACAAAATGAAATAAAATAAACAGATTCTGAATGGTGAACAGCATAAAGCTAAAAAAATCCCAGAATCCGACCAACGACATTCCAAGAAATAAACTTTTCCTACATTAAAAGGGGCCCGTTGGAAGGGAAAAGCGCCGACTGCATTAATTACCTAAATCTCAAATGAAACAAACAAAACAACATAAAAGAAAGTAAGTACCGTGAAAGAATTCAGCGGCGGTGGGGTTGGCAGAAATCGGCAACGACGAATCATCGGCGTCGAGAAGCAGATGGGAGTGAATCAATCTGAGGCGCCGTTCAGCGGTCGACTCCATTAGATTAACGAGTGATTAAAACTACAATTGTTTATATTTGGAAGTAAAAAAGGTCGCCTGAAGTCCCGTCTGTGATGCGATTTGCAAGTGATAATTAAAGCTGAACAATAGTAATACGAAAGAAGAAGAAGAAGATGTGGAAAGGCAAAGCGGTAGAGTAGAAATGTAGAATCAAACGTGATGTTAATATATAGGTATAATTAATCTAGTGAAATTTGGCAAAGGTGAAGTGTAGGTGGGCACGCTATTCAAAGGAAAGGAGGTGCTGACAAACAAATTTGAAGATAAATAAATAGAAAAGGATAAAGAGCTGGATAAGGGTCCTTCTTTTGGCTGCAATTGCAAATTCTTTTTCCAATTTTTCCCCAACTTTAAATATTTATTTAATTTTAGAAAATATTAATCTTTGAATCTTTGACTATATTAGTATTATAGATTTTAATGTTTCGTAAACTGGCGATTACAATTTAAGCTTCTTCGATTTTGTTTAAATTATGGTCAAAGATTACTTGCGTCTTCAACTTTTATATACAGTAGCGAATTTATGACTCGAACAAGTTTGGCCCTAACTTATTAACTATACTACGTTTGTTTATTTATGACCCGGAGTTAGGGATTTCTGTTCCTATATCCTATTCGAAGTTTTCCAAAATCTGAATTTCAAAATTATAAATTTTAACTATCTTGATCAGAACATGAATTTTAAGTATTTGAACTCAAACTCAAAATGTTTTAAGTAAAGTATTTAAGTAACTGAATTGTTTTAGACGTTAAAATATTTTAAATTATCAAATTTAAATATAATTTCATACTATAAATAAACATAAATTCCGATTGCCCAATCGGTATCGGGTACTACCGAAATCTGAAAACTTGTGTAATATGGATTCTCGAACCTTACCCAACAAATATTTGAGCTTATAAGTTCCTTAAAACAGCTTATAAGTTGTTTAGGAGCATATAAGCACATTGAAAGTGTTTGACAAATTAAACTATTTGAGAGCTTATAAGTTGTAAAAATAAGCTCTTAAAGCTGATAAACTGTTAAAAAAAAAGTAGTTCAAACGCAACTTATTTTTCCATCAACTTATAAGCTACAATAATATTACATAAATAATCCTAATCCTGTAAATGAGTAATATTTTGATCATTACTACTAGGGCTGTCAAAGTGTTCGGGCCGGGCCAACCCGGCCCGGCCCATCGGGCCAAAACTAGTTTTTCGGGCCGGGTCGGGCCAGCCCGAAAATTCCTCGGGCCACCAAAAATGATGGCCCAACCCGGCCCTGTGCGGGCTGCCGGGCCGACCGGGCCAACCTGGCCCGGATCTGGAAATATTAAATCTGAAAATATAAAAGAAATATTAAATCTGAAAATTAAATCTGAAAATATAAAACAAATATTAAATCTGAAAATATAAAACAAATATTAAATCTGAAAATTAAATCTGAAAATATAAAACAAATATATTAAATCTGAAAATATAAAACAAATATTAAATCTGAAAATATAAAACAAATATATTAAATCTGAAAATTTAAAAAAATTAATATAAAACTTTAACTAATAAATTAGTAATAAACTAATAATAATTTTAAGTTAATTATAAATTAGTACCGGGCCAATTGGCCCGAAGCCCGTCGGGCTATTTAGGCCCGTGGCCCGGTTGGCCCGCCGGGCCACTCGGGCCGGGCCAAGTAGGCCCGGTCTTTTTCGGGCCTTTAAAAAACGCAGCCCAACCCAGCCCAAACATCGGGCGGGTCGGGTTAGCCCGTCGGGCCGGGCCTGTTCGGGCCTATTTTGACAGCCCTAATTACTACAGATGAAGAGCTTAAAATGTCAAATATTTTAAAGAGTTTATAAACCTTATAATCTCTTAAAGTATGACATCTATAGCTGTCAAATTTGTTGGGTCGGTCTTACTCGGCCCGATCCGGCGGGCTTTTTGAGATGTTGAGGCCCAACTCAACCATATACGGGCTACCGGACGGGCGGGCTTTACCCGCCCAATTATTATAATATATTTTTTATAAAATAATTATTTTTATCTCTAAATAAAAAGATTGTAAATAAACTATCTTAATTTTCATAATTTAATGTTATAATTCATAATATTTAAATTTAAAAATAAATTTAAATAATATTTATAATGGACGGACTTTTTAAACCTAAAACACTGTAAGTCCGTGGATTTTTGGGCGGGCTTTTAAGGCCTGATTTTTTTCGAATCTCAATTTTCAAAGTCCAACCCGATTCAAACCCCGGGTATTTTGGGCAGACCGAACCCATTTTAACAGCTCTAATGACATCTTATAAACTCTTATGGGGTGATTGGTAGGATGGAATGGATGATGAAATGGAATGATCATTCCTTACTCCATTTCATTCATTTGTTTGGTTCCTTCTTGTAATTAGGAATAACATTTCATTTGGAATCACCATTCCACTAGGGGAATGATTAGTATGTAGGAATGATATTTAGTAGGAATTGAATCAACATTGTAATGGAATGAACATATGAAAGGAATGAGCTAATTCCTTCCATTCATGTGGTTGGTATGTTTAAGAAATGAATGAAAAAATATATTTTTTAATAAATTGCATTATTATAATAAAAATATCAAATTTATCTAAATTATAAAAATCAAGCTCGCATTCAGTTCATAAAATAAAAAAATAAATTCAAGTTCAATTCGTTTATTATTCTATTTAATAGTGAATTCGAACTCAACTCGAATTCATTATATATTCGAGTTCTTGCTCATTAAAAAAAATATATTAAAATTATTTGTTATAATATATATTTTATATTAATTTGACAAGTTCATAAAGTAGTTCGTAAGTTTGTCAAATATTCGTGAACTTTTCGAACTGAATATCATTATTTTTGAAAAATATTTTTTGTTACTACCATTATTCGTTGGTTGTGCAAAAAAAGTACTTAAAAATTATATTGATCGATTTTCTTCATTTGACCCAATAGACCAAAATCGACCCGGTCAGCCCGACTCCACCTAGCCCGCATGAAATTTCCATAAAAAAGTTTAATATGTCATTTCTATAAAATAAATAACAATTATTTTTTTCAAAAATCAAAATAATTTTCATTACTGATAATTGGTAATAGCTAATACCAAGGGTACTAGAAGGAATGATTCATCATATATCCAAGGGTTTAATGATTCCTTCAGCAATGGTCATTTCTGATTTTTTTTATACCAGCCATGGAAGCAGGAATGATCATTCCATTTCTGGACCATTCCTGCATACCAACCATCCACTAGGAGTGGTAATAGCCATTCATCTCCAATCACAAGTATTAGTCATTCCTAATCATTCAATAATTTCTTTTGCTATTTTCTCATTTGGACAAAATTAATTAAAATATTTGTTTATTTGTTAATTTTACTATACACCACACATCTCCCGTACCAAAAAAATCTTAATATTTTTATAATATTTTCCAAATCAATTTTTAATAAAAAAAAATATATTATTTGAAATATACATTGAATAATATAAATTATGTAATTTTAAACTTGTGGATATTATTTATTTGTTATAAAAATCGAGTCATTTTATAATTAAAATTTTTCAATCTAATTTACGTTTTACTTTATGATTTTAATTATGATCATTATAATTAAGCATACACGTTTTAGTGGGTGTGAGTAAAATTAACTAATTTGGAAAAACCAAACACAAATATTTGATTGGTTCGATTTTATTTTTAAGTCAAATTATAATTCGATTTGAATTGGATTCAGACAAAACTAAATAAAACGAATATACAAAAATCGAACTATTTTTTGATTTTAAAATATAATTTATTTTGTTAAATATTTTTTTTTCATCATATATACTTTTATTATTTTCATCATATTTTAAAATTATGTATTAAATTAAATGTGATAATTTATTTACTTCATTTTTATTTTATATTTTTTCTAGATTTACAAACAGTAGAATTATTGAATTTAATAAATTTGTAATGTTTATTATCATTTGAAACTTGAAAACTACTGAAGATATATGTGTATGATTTAATAATTTCAATATTCTGATTATAATTTTAAATTTTATATTTTTTAGTACTCGAAAACTATTGAAGATATATATAAATGATTAGTTGCTTTATAATTATTATTTTACAATTGAATGAAATTAGTTACAAAATAAAATATTCAGATAAACCGAACTTAAATTAAAATAAATTTGGTTGATTTGGTCCAATTAATTTTTTGTTTGGTTGAATTATCTTTTTCAATCCATTTTTTTAATTTGATTTGGTTTGAATTTTTAGCCAAAATTGAACCATATATCCGAATGTTTCAACCCCTACGTTTTATAATTCTATATTGAAATATTTTTATTTGAATATTTTGGTCCATAAAAAAAAACAAATGAAAAATAAACTTACTTGGAATATTACAAGTATGATTTTTTAATACAATATAAATATAATTTATTCATTTACTTTATTATAGTTATCAATTATAAGAATTAAATTAACAAATAAATTATCATTTCATTCTATTCTTATTCCTCATACACACCAAACATATGAATGGATTAATAATTTCATTTCATTCCACAGTCCATTTCATTCTACACTTCATTTCATTCATACTTTATTTCATTTTATCTAACCAATCACCTCCTTTTAATAACTTATAAACTTTTTAAAATAAATATAGTCAGCTCGTTCCAGCTCGATCATTTTTAGCCAACTATTACAGTGGAAATATTTTGAAACCTCTTCATATTTAATTATTCACGTTTTTCAACGTGCAATCAACCAATAGTCAGCAGCAGTAGTCAGAGGCTAATATGGTCTAAATCGAAACTTTTGGATAACACGAATTTTAAGAGGTCAAACAGTGCCATATATTGGGCTAGGCTGGGTTGGCCCATTTATTAAAGAAAATATATATATAGAATGGTTTTAAAGTGGTAGTACAATAGGTATAAAAAGAATATATTAGTGAAAATGGTAATTAAATTTGAAATTATATATATATATAACTAAATAGTTTATATACTATGATATATTTATATATTATTATGTCAATAAAAACAACTATATCCATGGAATTTGTTAATCATGTTGTAATTTAAGTTTATTCACAAATTCATTACTCGATTAATTTTTTTATTTTATTTTTTGAGAAGTGGACTTATTCACTTTGTATACACAACACAATTAGATATAACAAATTAAGTGAGGTCAAATATTAACTCAATGTACTTGAAATTAAATTATTTTCTCTACCATATCAAATGAATTACAAATTTATAGACGGATAAAATACGATCCTTCAATTTGTTATCATATAAATATATATGAAGAATATCATATAAATATATATAAATTCTTCAGATAATAAGATAATTAAAAATATATTATATCATGATATATACTAAATTATATATATACTATAAACTTATTTATAAATAATGTGGGTCTTATAAATTTAATACTTTTTATAAAAAATTTAGATTTGAAAAAATTATAAATATATATTGCATACATTATTATTAATCTAGTTATCAAAATATACGAATCCAACTAACATATTTTTTATATATTCATTAAAATATACTTAAATACGAATACAAATCAAAATAATATATTCATAAAAATATACTTAATATGTATATATATATAACATCAATATTATATACATACATCGTACATGTAAACAATAAATTTTGAAAATTTAATAAAATATAAGCAAAGTGATATACATCATATACATGCAAATAAGATTTTTGATATTTTAATTAAATATAAGCAAGTGATATAAAAATGCGATATAAGATTACGATTACAACCGTATTAAAAATAATATAAATTACAATTTTCTGAATTTAGAATTATACAGTTGAACAAGTGAGGAGATTACAATTAGAGAGCAAGAAAGAATCAGTAGAGATAATAACAGGAATAGGATCGCTGCAATCACTCCATTGCATTCTGTCTGTAAAAGTAATAGGATAATGTCGTTCTTCTTGGTTCTTTCTGCTTTGTTAATGAAGAAGACAAATCTTTATATATTCTCCCTCTCCTTTCCTCAACAACATTTATAGTTCTCGATAGCATCGCCGCGTTCATGCGCCGACAACATTCATTTCCCCTCTTCGTCTCCACTGGTTGACCACTTCACTCTCAAACAACATTCAATTTCTTCAAATCATCTGATTCTCTAGTCCAGTCAACCAGCTTGCACAAATGGCCGCCGAGGAGATAGGGAAGACAGTGCTGGACAAAGGGTGGCTGGCGGCGCGCTCAACGGAGGTCCACCTCACCGGAGTTGAGCTCACCACCTCCCATCCCCCCACCTCCGATCAGCCCCCATGGATGGAAGCTGTTGTTCCTGGAAGGTAATCATTTCATTTCAAATGTCCATGCGTGAACAATCAATTATCTACTGAAATCAATTGGTCTATCGACTGATGATAACTATGTGAACGAGCTTTTACTTTATCGGGAGCAGGGCCTCCTCTAGTGTACTTGCTATATCTGTTGGAAGAATTAAGTGATTGTATTTATTGATTCGGTGTAGACAGTTTCCCATCAGTTTTTATTTCTGAAAACGATCTAAAAGAAAAGGCATTCGTGAGTAAGTTAGTGTGCTTTTGATTTCCAGTGTTTTGGCTACCCTTGTGAAGAACAAGCTTGTGCCTGATCCCTTCTATGGTCTAGAGAATGAGGCAATATTGGATATTGGTGAATCCGGAAGGGAATATTACACATTCTGGTTTTTCACAAAGTTTGAATGCAACTTGGTATCTCTCTCTCTCTCCTCCTTGTGGTGCTTATGCAATTTTGTGTTTATGTGATTTTTGATCTTTCAAATTTATTCCAGAAAACGAATCAACACGTGGATCTAAACTTTCGTGCTATAAATTATTCTGGTGAACTTTACTTAAATGGTCACAAAGTGGTGCTGCCTAAGGGGATGTTCCGAAGACATTCAATTGACATAACTGATATCCTGAATCCAAATGGTGAAAATTTGCTTGCTGTCCTGATTTACCCTCCTGATCATCCTGGAAAAATTCCCCCTGAAGGTGGTCAAGGTGGTGATCATGAGGTATGACTTTCACCAGAGCTAGCATTTCAGACTATTTCTTTTCCACAGTTGTTAGAAGCACACTGATGGTTGATCTGTAGTAATAAGTCATAAGTCATAACTCATAAGAAGATAAGAAAATCGGGAGTTTATTTTCCTTAGAATTTGCCTCAAGAGTACTTTTTGACGAGAACAATCATTGCTTTGAGCTTCCTTTCTTTCTGCTATTGTATTGTTTTCTGATTGTTTATCGTCTCTCTATTTTGGACGTAATCTGTAGATTGGGAAAGATGTTGCGGCTCAATATGTACAGGGTTGGGATTGGATGGCTCCTATAAGGTGATTGTTAATATTATATAGATGAAAACTTCCTATTATTTTAGGAGTCGTTTGGTACTTTGGTTTGAAGGATTAATTTATCAAGGGATAAACAAATTGCACTTTTAAAATACCTCATCTCTTATCCATAATTCATCATTTCTTACATCTCATTATAAACTATATCACTTATCATGCTCCCTCAATCACTAAAATGAGTGATTATATAAGCACTTCAATTTTAGGGTGATTATATAATCACTCATTTGAGTGATTAAGGAGGGTATAAGAAATGGTGAAATTCCTAAGGAGGGGTTATAGATAAGAAGGGAGAGATTTAAAGGCGATTATCCTATCAATCTTATCCACCAACCCGAAAGACTCCTTGGTATAACCATTTCTCTTGTTTCACAGTAATTTCAGGCAGTTCCTTCATGATGGAAGCCTAAAGGTGAAATCAAGAAGTTATCTCGAATTTGTCACCATTTCAAAATCTGAATAACTCTTAAGCTCATCTTATAAAAATTTTACTGAACTGAGTTTGTGTTGTTTTTAGATGTCAAATCAACTTATTTGTTAGATGAAAATGATACTAAGCAGGAACATGTTATTATACCATTAAACTGATGTAAACAAAGAACACGTGACCTTTATGAGTAAATTTAAGATCCTTTATATTCTTTGCTTAGTTGGAAGATTAATTTCTAGATCGATGAAAACAATGATTTTTCTAGCCCTTTCAATGCTTAATATCCTAAGACTTAGACTTCCCATTTATGTTTTTTTCAGAGATAGGAACACTGGCATCTGGGATGAGGTGTCACTTTCTGTTACTGGGGTAAGATATTTACTAAAATACATGTGTTGTTTTATGTTCATCAATATAACATTACTTGATCTATTCTTTAAAAAATATATATATATCTCTTGAGCTATTTATTTAATGAGACTTTTTTGCTCTTTGGCTGGGACCTATAAGTTGAATATTTTTTCCTAAATATAGCAGAAACAGGTGGAAAGTTCTAACGAGGAATCAATAATATTAACAATTTTTCCTGCTGAGTATTTTCTGTTCTTCCATTTCTAACTAATGCCACTTTTTCATGCAGCCAGTGAAGATAGTAGATCCTCACTTAGTCTCCACATTCCATGACAATTTTACAAGGTCCTACCTTCACACAACAGTGGAATTGGTGAACAAGAGCAGCGAGGTTGCTGAGTGCTCTGTGAAAATCCATGTTGGGACTGAACTTGAAGGGGATGGATTCCTGTTAGAGCATCTTCAGACTCAGCATCTGTCCATTCCTGCTGGATCTCACATTCAATATACATTACCTGAGGTTGGTTTATCCTTGTAGCCATAATCTTCCTTCTTTTCATGGACTTCCTGTCTTGCAGTGCTTTTGTTTTTCTCATGATAATCAGGAAAAGAAAATTTTGAAATGAATAATAATAATAATAATAAAGGAACAGATATGCTAGATATTATGAGGTTATTTTTGGAACCTTGAATCTTGTGAACCTAAAGAGATAGAATCCCATGCCTCACTTTGCCATCCACTGAAAGCAATATGGTTTAACTATTTCTACTCTTCAGAATATAGTTTTTCCTTTATACAAGAATAGTACATATAGAATTTTTTACATTTATGTGAAAACAATTTCCTCTGGCAGATGATATGAAAGACTTAGAGAGCAAGATATTATTTTGACCCATGTAGGATAATCTGTTTATGTTGTTAATTTATTCCGCCTACCTTTTGTTTGTTAATTTGTTGCGGGGAATATCCTTTGAAATGGGCTCGTAAAGAAAAAAACAGAGTCGATCCCTGGGATTATCAACATGGTGGTTTAGCTTAGGTGAGGGTGTCCTTTTCTGTATCATCTTTTCCATGCTATGGTTTTTCTTTCCCGAGAATATTACTATTGGGAAATATAGTATAGATGAATTCAATTGACTTCACACCTCTCTACAAGCTCGAGCTTTTAGATGAGATGAATACTTGGGTATTTCTCTTTCATTTACTTTAGTTAGGTGGTCAGTACTATATATCCCTAGCATGTGCTAGTTCTGAGTTAAAAAAAATGCAAACTACCGAAAACACATGACCCCATTTCCTGGAAGACGACAGCCTTAACAACCACTGGATAGAGAGAAGTTCTGCCTATCAGTGTGGTTATCAACCATATAGTATGCCTGTTTTCTCCTTTAAGTATATCTACCTGCATACAAATTGAATTCTGGTGTATTGCTGGTGCAGTGGTGCTACATTGTTTTCTTATTGACTTGATTTACAGAAGAAAAAATTTCAGTTAGTATTACCATGACAAGTACTTATTGAGTTCATCTTGTGGTATTTGGATTAACACAGAAACAAGCTCTGTTTTTTCTCATGAGTTTCACTAATAGAAGCGATAGAAGTTCTGATAATGTTTGATTATTTATTTTACAGCTATTCTTCTATAAACCCAACCTTTGGTGGCCCAACGGAATGGGAAAACAATCCCTCTATAATGTTGAAATCACTGTTGATGTGGAAGATCATGGAGAGTCTGATTCTTGGAGTCAGCATTTCGGGTTCCGTAAGATTGAAAGTCACATAGATACTGCTACTGGTGGAAGGTATTAAAACTTCCAAGGCTGAGGCAGATTTTATGCTTGAATACCCTTATATGATATTTTTTTATTGCTTTCAGACTATTTAAGGTCAATGGAGAGCCAATATTTATCAGAGGTGGTAATTGGATACTATCAGATGGGTTACTACGGCTTTCAAAGAAACGCTATAAGACAGATATTAAGTTTCACGCTGATATGAATTTCAACATGATACGATGTTGGGGCGGTGGGATTGCTGAAAGGCCTGACTTCTATCATTATTGTGACATCTATGGTCTTCTGGTCAGTCTTTCTCTTCCTACCCTGCCCTGGTTAATTGTTTTGCTTAGGGATACTAACTTTTTTATCACCGAGTACAACACGCTTAAATTGTTTTTCTATCATTATGCGTGTATATGTATATCCCATGAGCACGCTTAAATTAAGAGGCTGATCTATTTTCTTAGTACTAACTTTTTTATCACCGAGTACAACACGCTATGTACTCTCAGTTTTCTCTGAACTTTATTTAAGCCAACTAAATGCTGTTTTGCAGCAATAAGCCAATAAACAGAGTAAGTGTTGAAAATGTGAGTTTTGCTTTAAAGTTTTGGTACACAAGTTAAGTAGATAAAAAGTTCGGAAAAACACCAATTTTAAACATCAAATGAAATTTCCGGTGCTGGAAAGCTTAGTGAGTGTGCCAGAAGATGATCGGTGGAAATTTAACAAAATATAAAAATGAGTTGATAAAACTGTTATTCCACACACACAATCGATCTCAAATTCTTCCCACCTCCCACCACCACTTACACCTCCCGTGACAAAGAAGCTGGCAGTTTTTCCAGCAAGCTTATGCTACATGGAACTCAAATAATGATTTAAACCCCTCATGGAGCCCTGCAAGAGTATTTCTTATGCTGGAAATCCTTTTGTTATTCTTTCTTTTCGTTTGATTTCCACATCGTCTTCCAGCGCTGAAATTATGCTGGGTGTTTGATCTAAGCAAATTTTTTATTGTTCAGGTATTCTAATGTAAATATGTGGTGTGGGTTATTCAGAACAAGGGATATAGTTCCTGATGCAAAGTGGCATTTCCCCGGAGTTTTAATAAAACTTGGTTGATATGACAGTACATGTTTTCATGCAGGTTTGGCAAGAATTCTGGATAACTGGAGACGTTGACGGACGAGGTGTTCCAGTATCAAATCCCAATGGTCCTTTGGACCATGACCTTTTCTTGCTATGTGCTAGAGACACTGTGAAGCTACTTAGAAATCATCCTAGTCTTGCTTTATGGGTTGGAGGCAATGAGCAAGTTCCCCCAGAAGATATCAACGCGGCTTTAAAAAACGATTTAAAACTTCATCCTCATTTCGAAAGCCCTCCCAATGTTAGGTCTTCTGTGAAGGAGATTTTCCCAATCATAAAGGGCCCCAGCGAGTATCTAGATGGAACGCGTATTTACATCCAAGGATCTATGTGGGATGGCTTTGCTAACGGGAAGGGGGACTTTACTGATGGTCCTTATGAGATTCAGTATCCCGAGAACTTTTTCAAGGATGACTTCTACAACTATGGTTTCAATCCTGAGGTTGGTTCAGTTGGAATGCCTGTTGCGGCTACTATCAGAGCCACGATGCCCCGAGAGGGTTGGCAGATTCCTCTGTTTAACACATTGCCCAATGGTTATGTCGAGGAAGTCCCAAATCCTATCTGGGTATATCATACATATATTCCATATTCAAAACCAGATAAGGTTCATGATCAGATCTTACTATATGGAACACCAAAGGATCTTGATGACTTTTGCCTCAAGGTATGCACAATACTTTCGTTATTGATGAAGTTCACATTCTCCTGTTTGAATTTGTCCTATTGGAATTTAAATGATCTCTTGCAGGCACAATTGGTTAACTATATCCAATATAGAGCTCTCTTGGAGGGTTGGACCTCCCGTATGTGGAGCAAATACACAGGTGTTCTGATTTGGAAAACCCAAAACCCTTGGACAGGTCTACGAGGCCAGTTCTACGATCATCTGCACGAGCAAACGGCAGGGTTTTATGGATGTCGTCATGCTGCAGAACCAATTCATGTGCAGCTAAATCTCGTGACATATTTAATAGAGGTAATAGACATGAATACTGAAATTACTTCAGCATGAGACTATAATATTCAGTCGTGAACTTTTCTCCAGCTGCTTATATGTACTGATTATAATTAAGATAGCAACTAAAATAAGTATTTATTCTATCCAAGACTGAAAGATAATAACTTAAGGTGCTTCTATATGCAGGTAGTGAACACTACACCGAAGGATCTATCAAATGTGGCTATAGAAGTCTCGGTTTGGGATCTCGAAGGAGCATGTCAGTACTATGAAGTCTTCGACAAGCTCACTGTTCCATGTAAAAGAACGACACCTACTTTTGAAATGAAGTATCCGAAGTCTGAGAATCCTCAACCTGTCTATTTCCTTCTCCTTAAACTCTACAAAATGTCGGACAACGAGATATTATCCAGAAACTTTTATTGGCTGTATCCAGAGGGTGGTGATTACAAGCTTCTGGAACCATACAGAAAGAGAAAGATCCCCCTCAAAGTTACTTCTCTAACTTTCATTCGAGGGTCCAGCTATGAGGTCAGGATGCACATAGAGAATACATCCAAGAAACCAGATTCAATAAGTCTACTCCAGGATAACAATGCCGTTACGTCATTGTCATCGTGGCCCGAAAGAGAAATAAAGCAGAAGCAGAGCTTGTTTCAGAAGATGCTGAAACCCTTTTCGCCTAAAGACAGTGGAGCACGTGTTGTAGAAATCAGTGGAACTGAAACTGGGGTGGCGTTCTTTCTACAACTCTCTGTTCATGCTTCAAAGAAAGACATCAAAGATGGTGAAGACACTCGAATCTTGCCAGTTCATTACTCTGACAACTATTTCTCGCTGGTACCAGGTGAGTTAATGACCGTAAGCATTGAGTTCGAAGTTCCTGAGGGGGTTACGCCCCGAGTCACCATCAAGGGTTGGAATTGCCAATCTGGGCTTACTGTTCTCTAGGTTGCAGAACTCATCTTGATTTTTCTATGAGTGTTTTTTGAGTAATTGCTAATGTGAGTTTCAATGCAATGAATGTTATCATGCATACCTATTGTTCGTGTACGTTTATTTTAGTCGCGTGTATGCATGTGTGTATGATTGTAGTTGTTCAATAAGCATGTTCTATCAAATTCGACGTATGTAAAATGTAAAATACAAAGAAAATTCGATCAAATTTCCTATTTAAAGATTGACGCTGCATTACAATTACGTTTTAATACTTTGTTCTTGTCATTCACCAAAGACATGACTTGGTTTTGGGTTTGCTTTCTATCAATAAGTATCTACAATATCATTAGCAAATAATGAGTATCTACAACAATTTGATAGGGATCTACTACAAACTTTCTATTAATATTTTATAATCAACCAGAACTGTTACAAAAATTATTTTAAATAAAATATTAATTTTAACAATAAAACTGACAATGTTAATGACAATATAAATTATTTCCATATCTAAATTCCCTTGTAGACGTCTATATATTGAGAATTCTAAAACAAAAGGACTACAATTTGTATTGAGATGATATCAATCGGAGTCCAATCAACAATACAATTTCAAATGTAAGCATGTCCAATAATTGAACAAATGTGGAGATAATAAAATATTAATTTCGCCTAATGTCACTTTTACCCTAATTTTAGACTTATCTTTGCAATATTAATATTAAAATATTAACTGATAAAATTGAAATCTAATGTTTAAAACTAGTAGATATGTACTCTCTCCACCCCACTAAACTTGACACAATTCCCTTATTTGGACGTTCCACCAACCTTGACACATTCCTAAAATAGTAAAAGTTATAAATTTAAGAAGGTGCGCACCTTACCACATTTATCACTCTTACACTACTTTATATACTCTCATTAATAACCGTACCCAAAAATTTTGTGCGTGTTTATTGGGACAGAGGAAGCACAATATTAAACCGACGAAAATTAAAAAAAAAATATATATATATATATATATATATATATATTTAAAAGTGGTATATGGAACGAGACACTTAATTCACCACAATTCCAAATATACGAACGAGCTCATTGAAATCATTGGCTATTTCAAACAAAGCCCAAAAAGTTGGGGCTCATTCATTAAGGCTCCGGCCCGGCCAGGCCCGGCCCAACCCGGCACTCTCGGTTATAGCCGTTATAGATGATATCCGCGTGAACGGCTCAGATTACTTCGATTTCAAACCAAAAACACACCACTCTTCCGACCGTTTCACCCTTTCTTGCTTTCACCATTTTTCTTTACCACTCTCTCTCACTCTCGCTCGCTCTCCTCTCTTTCCCAATTCACGTCTCTGCGATTTCATTTCATTTCAATCGATTCGTGTTCTCTGACTGCAATCATGGATGGTACTGTCTCCCCTTTCTCTATCACACACACCTCTGATATGTTTTTGTTCTCATTGTGTAATTATTGGCTTTGGATTATCTTTCTCAGATCAAACCCTTGAAATTTTGTGTTCGAGTTTTGACCAGGCTATTACTATATCCCCTAAGAATGCAGGTCCGTGTTACATTCTTTGTTGCATATAGATTTTTTTTGTATAATATTTGCAATTAAATAGTGAATCTGAAGTACATTTTTGATGGGTTTTTTGAAAAAATGTTGCAGATCGAAGAGTTGTGACTCCAGATGAAAATTCAGGTAATTTGTTTTATTGATCTGTTCTCTCTTTTCTTCTTTCTTGACATTGGGTTTTGAATATAGTATAACGATATCTTGTAAAATCTGGGCAAGAACTAATTAGGTGATTATGCGTTTCCCTCTTTTGGGAAATGAGCGCAGTTATTCTTGTTATATTTAATCAATCTTGTAATATTTTGACGACAAATTAGGTGTTTATTTGCAATTGTTTTAAAAACATCAATTTTCTGTGTTCAGACTGACAAATTGTGAAAAAGTCCTGAAGAACTTTTTTGCTGACTAGTAGTGGTCGTAATAGGAGTGGGATTTGTTTTTCTGAGAACTTACATTTCTTTATGTTGGGGTGTCTTTCAGGAGAATTTGATGGAAATAGTGATTTAGTGGATTCTTGTGTAGCTTCCGAGGATACTGAAGAAGCATCTTCTTCGACACTGATGAAAATTGAAATTCTTAGCAACAAATTACAGGTATATATACATTTTTTCCAAGAAAAATTTTAGTGTCAGACATTAATCATCATTACTCCGTTTGCAGACTATCAGAGAACAACATGCACGTCTGAGCAGTGAAGTAAAGGGCATCTCTATTGATTCTTTAATTGGTTCTGAAGCTTTTACTGGTCTTCAGAATATGAGTGCGTCACCCCTCTCAACTGTTTCATGTATTGTGTGGGAGAAAGTTTTGGTTTATAAGTAACCTTTTTTGTGTGCTGTGTTTCATTTGATTATAGGTGTGGAACATGAACTTCTGAGAACCAAGTACCATGAAGAGTGTGAGTTACTAAAGAAGAAGTATCTCGAAGAATGCACAGAAAGAAAAAAGCTTTACAATGAAGTCATTGAGCTCAAAGGAAATATTAGAGTCTTCTGTAGGTGCAGGCCACTGAAACAAGATGAGATTGAGAAAGGCTCCGACTCAGTTGTTGATTTGGACTCATCTCAGGAAAATGAGCTGCAGATTGTTTCCTCTGATTCTTCCAGGAAGCAATTCAAATTTGATCACGTCTTCAAACCTGAGGATAACCAAGGTAAAGCATAACCAGACTCGCTACATTAAGAAGGTAAATATGTTATTCATAGTCTTCTCATTAATCTCTTTGTTGATCTCATGACTGCAGAAGCTGTCTTTGAGCAAACCATGCCCATAGTAACCTCTGTCTTGGATGGTTACAATGTATGCATATTTGCCTATGGACAAACGGGAACTGGAAAGACATACACAATGGAAGGAACATCAGATAACAGAGGTGTAAACTATAGGACCCTGGAGGAGCTTTTCAGAATATCCAAGGATCGGAGCCGTATTATGAAATACGAAATTTTTGTTAGCATGTTGGAGGTCTATAATGAAAAGATCAGAGATCTTCTGGTAGAGAACCCAAACCATCCTGCAAAGAAGTAAGCTTCTACCTTTCTTTACTAATTCCCTTTTTTCTGGTGTTGTCCTTTTGTCCTGGAACACTCTTTGCTTTGAATGGTGTTGACATGTTGTAGCAATCTCAAACTTCTAAGAAATGGAAATAAATAGAAGGTTTTGTAGCTAAATTTCTTTGAACATTGGTCTCTAATTAACTGTCTTGCAGAAGAATAAAACTGACTTCATACCCACATGTTGTGTTTATATTGAGGGAAGGTTAATATTTTGCGAACGCAGGTTGGATATAAAACAATCAGCTGAGGGTACTCAGGAAGTCCCTGGATTGTTTGAAGCTCGTGTTTATGATACAGATGGTGTTTGGAGTGTGCTCAAATCAGGAAGTCAAGTAAGATCTGTTGGGTCAACCAATGCTAATGAATTCAGTAGCCGGTCTCACTGGTAATAATGAGCTTATTATGCTGTTAAATTGCTATCCTCTTGCTTAGTTGTTTAGACTTTTAAATAACTTATGTGGACTTGCTTGGAAGGTGGAAACATGAGGGAGTCCTTTTGACCACATAATCATACCTAAATGTCCACTGTAATGGAATTCATTTTGTCCCTACTAACGTCTTTCCAATATTGCTGCAGCTTGTTGAGGGTAACTGTAGCTGGAGAAAATTTAATAAATGGGCAAAGATCAAGAAGCCATTTATGGCTGGTTGACCTGGCAGGGAGTGAGCGTGTTGGGAAGATTGAAGTTGAAGGTGAAAGATTGAAGGAGTCTCAATTCATAAATAAATCCTTAGCTGCACTCGGAGATGTTATCTCGGCCCTAGCCTCCAAAAGTTCCCATGTTCCTTACAGGCATGGCATCGCATATAGCTTCCGACTCTAAATGCGTATCTTCATTACAATTCCAAAGTTGTTTGCTGATCAATATATATGTTTTTTCTTGAGCAGGAACTCCAAGCTTACTCATATGCTGCAAAGTTCCCTAGGTCTGTAGTCTGTATAACTTGACTGCCAACATTTTTTATTCAATTGCAACTCCTACTCCATATGAAAAACGAGATTCTTTCCTTCCTAGCATCATGGTTTATTAATAATGCTAAGTCAAACTCCGATGCAGGTGGAGATTGTAAAACTTTGATGTTTGTTCAAATTAGCCCAAGTACGGCTGATGTTGGAGAAACTCTTTGCTCCTTGAATTTTGCAAGCCGTGTCCGAGGAGTTGAACATGGGCCTGCTCGGAAACAGACAGATCATGCAGAGCTTTTCAAGTACAAACAGCTTGTATGATGCAATAAACTAGATCAACTTATTTTGGATATACTTAATCTACATTAAGAAGTCTTCCAACTAATCTTCCGCTCTTTGTCCTTTGTCATAAACAGGCAGAAAAGGCTAAACAGGATGAGAAGGAAGCCAAGAAGTTGCAGGACAGTGTGCAGTCTTTGCAGTCTAAGCTTGCTGCTAGAGAACATTTTTGCAGAAATCTTCAAGAGAAGGTAAAATATTTGTAAACTTCGTTTAGACCAATTGACACCAAAAAAGATACACGTAAACATATAATGAATTAGTATGTGATATGGTTGGTCTTTCTTCTGAATTTTCTTGAGAACCTTCCCAACAGGTTCGAGATCTTGAAGCTCAGTTAGCTGATGAAAGGAAGACAAGGTTGAAACAGGAAAACAGAGCCTTGGCCTCACTTGCTGCTACGCAATCATCAGCTTTAACATCAAATCAAGCAGCACAGAAAGCCTCAACTGACCAGAAAAAACCACCATTGGGTCCATCAAAACTAAGGCTGCCACTTCGAAGAATCACAAACTTCATGCCTCCTGCTCCATCACCTCCTGCAAACAAAAAGAGCATGTCCTATCTCCCAGTTGTAAGAGAAGACAAAGAGAATGTCTCAAGGTCATCACATATAGAAAACAAGGCAAAGAAGCCAATGTTGACAGCAAGACGAGGTTCGATTGCTGTAAGGCCAACTCCAGCAACGACAGGCCAAGTGTTTCAGCCGAAAAGAAGGGCTTCAATTGCAGCTTTCCGGCCTGAATCCAACTCGTGTATGTCAACTCCACTTCAAAATCCTTCTGCTCGACTGAGGCCTGACCGTGCCATGGGCCGCCAATCATTCGTTTGGGATCCACAAAGAGTTTGGAGAACTTCGAGGGTGTCTTCTCCATTGCCACAATCGAGGGACTCAACAATAGAAGCAACACCTATTGGCCCCAGAAGTAGTAAATTCAGAGGAAGTCCTCCTCCTTCGCAGGTGGGGTCGTGGAAGCCTAAGCATCCAACAGTCGTTGCACTGCAGAAGAAACACTTGGTTTGGAGTCCTCTGAAGCTGAGAGGCATGAAAAATAAGAGGAATTCCATGTTGTCTTGAAGCAACCAACGTACATTACTTTAATTACCAGTGCTGTATGCTACTTGCTTACCACTGATACTGGGTCGGTTGGTTATCTCCATTACTTTCTTATAAACATACAGTTAGATCGTTAATTCTTTTTTTGTTTGTTTGTGACATGCATATAATATATCCACATTATTGTATCGGTTGGAATGTCTTATTTGTTGAGATGTATAAACTTTTGGAATTGCGTGATTTTCTTATAAACATTAACATTTTGAGCCTAAGAATTTTAAGAAAAGCATCGGAGTTCAATCAACAATAAAATATAGTAAAATGTAAGCTATCCTATAATTGAAACAAATGTGGAGATAATAAAATAATAATTTCGCCAACATTGTTAGGTGTAAAAATTATGGCATGAATTAGGTGGTACAAGCCGAGTATATTCCCATAATTTTGGACTTATCGATCTTAATACTACTAAAATATTAATTGATAAAATTGAAATCTAATGTTTAAATCATTGGCTGTTTCAAATAAAGCACTTTTGATTATTTTATAGTAAGTATTTTTATGTTTAGATTCTACAATTGGTGAAATCTCCTAAAAATCCAAATGGGATAGAAATGTAAATAGAAATTGGGAAGAGAATATATATTATATATTCTATCCGTTATATTAAATATGTCATGTTAGTATTTGGTAGGAGACAAAATAGAAATAAAAAGTCAAGGCCCCACAATGGAAAATCCCAAAAAAATAGAACATATATTTTTCGTCCATGCCACTGTGATTCAATTGTAGATGTTTTCTTTAATTGACAACGATGCAAACTAATGTGCATATTAATCCAACAATTTCACTTCATTTTACGTTGTTGCAAATTACATTCTGAAAACAAAAACTGTGATGACATTGAGAAGATATCTATTCTATCAATTTGTAACACAAATAACATAAAAAGCAGCAAGCACTTCAAATTCTCCGAGGTGAGGATCTCACTGAGAACGATGTCGGACGGTGCTTCAGTCCACTCATCGTTGTCTTCATCATCAATCCTTCGTTGTTCTTTGGAATAGATTTTCTGCTCTTCAATGGAGACACTAACTTGCTTGCCAGCCTCGATGGAGAAAACGATCTTCGTAGCCTCGCTGCAGCTGATGACACTCTCAGCGGTGATGATTTCTTGCTCAAACTAGAACCTCGTGCTGGTGAAATACAAAGAGGGGGACTTCTAATTTTCACTTGGAACTTTGAGGCAGCAGCAGGAGCAGGAGCATGTGGAGACTTGATCAAGAACTTGTGTGGGGTTTGTCGGTTTCTAGCAATCATAGGCGACTTGGTCTTGCAAAACTTCTGATACTGTGATGTGGGAGAAGAAAGAAACAAAGGGTTGGGAAATAGGACTGTTTTCTTCACCCAAGGCCTGTTCCTTGGAGCAACTCTGTTAGCTATATACTTGCAGTTTTCTTTGTCACACTCTCTATTCTGCAAGGGCGAGGAGACCTTGAAGTTGATTTTGGACTTTGCTTGTCGTAGAGAAGGAGCGTTAGTTTCTGACCTTAACAAGACTTGTTTCTCTTTCCTTCTTCGTGCATGCAGTCCCGAGTTCTCAAGTGCTGTTTTTTCCTTAGTTCTCCTTGTCACTGGTGTTCTTGGATCGTCGTTTGCTGGTTTTTGAGCCTTGGAAGACACTGCTGCTTCCACAACGTTTCTTGCAAACTGACTCGCTTGTAAGATTTCCACCACTGTCTCTCCCAAAAGCATTGCTGGCAATGACATTTTTCGCCATTCCTCTACACGCAATCAAGAAGGATGAAATGGAGGTTTTTGATGGATGCAGAGAAACAAACAGAGAGATTGGATGATGAAGATGAAGGCTACCTCTACTTACTGCAGGCAGCTTTCCAGGAGGAGATCTTCGAGAGTTAGCACCACCTTTTGATCTTCAAGATTATAAGTAAGGCATTCAGTGATTATGATCCTTGTAGGACAAACTTTGTCACTTCAAACGAGTTCAGTCCAAGAAGATCAGTGGGGGAGAAATTAGTAACCTTAAAGACTCTTGTTTGCAACGAAGGCTGGTCTTTAAATAGTTTCTGCTAATGCGAGGACTCAAGCTCACACCGGACCCTAGTTTAGTCCCACCTGTTACTGTGTGTTGAAGCTCTTGCAGTCGAGCCATACACCGATCCACCTTTACCCCAACACACACTAAACCACATCAAAATACTACTGTATATTGACTCGACTGTCAATAAAGGAAGGACTAGATGAAAATCACAGTACACTGCACCAGCTCCCCAATTACTTATAAATGGAATTTAAGCTTGCTTTTTCCAAATTTCTGCTCAAATGTAATTCTAAAATCAATTAAGTGTAGCATGCCAAAAAGGACAGAATGTCAAGACAGACCATATAATCCATTATACTGCACATCCCAATTTCAATAATTTCAAGTTTTAGAAATGAAATGATATGTAAAAAACATGGAATGCAAGTTTCTGCCACCACTTCAAATCAAATGGGTTGAGAATTCAAGTAGGCAGAGAAGAAAAAAGAAAGAAAAAGAAGACAAGGGATGATTGAATATCACCTTCTTAACGGTTTCACGGAGGAGAGTGGGACTGATGGGCGGCGCCACCACCCCAATTCTGTGCTGCTGCTGCTTTGGTGGGCTTCTTGCGACCATCTTCAATGGAAACGTTGAATGATGCTTCCTTTTGCAAATTAAGCTGAGGTGAGGTGGGGTGGGGTGGGGTGAGCTGAGGTGAGCTAGTGTAAGTGTAGTGTAACGGATAGTATGATGGTAGTATCCTATGTTTATGCCAACGGTCAAATTTATTGTCCGAATAGAAACGCAAATCTAAAACGGCCGCTCCCATTTATTATTACTATAATTCTAATTTTTAATTAATTAATCCCCTTTGACTTTTTACTCTTTTTTTGAGTTTCTTTTGTCATATTTCCTATATACATAGATAATAAATCAATAATATAATTTTTAAAAATAAAATACATATAACTACAATTTTTAAATATTACAAAGCATTTCTTGTACTAATATATACTCCTTCATATTATATTATATTAATATGCTTACTCATAAAAAAGCTAATAACTTTACGACTTTTTTTGAATTATGCTTATAAAAAAGTAAAAACTTTAAGAATTTTCTTTTTCCATGGGAAGATGTAGTAAATGACTAGATTCTACTAATTAAACCATAATTTTATCAACATTTAGTAACAGTCCTTTTCAAAAAATGATAATGATGATAGTCAAATGTTTTTGCTTAAATGTGATGAATAATTAGAGTAATAAAGTTGTCGAATTTAAATGCATACTTAAATCATATTCAAACTTAAAATGTATGTAATTATTATTTTGTTTTTCAACTAAACAAATAAAAAAAAATTGTAATATATAACATGTAAATATATTGTTTCGATCACAATAGTTAAGGGGTTATAAATTGTAATACAAACTCAAATCAAAACAAATACATCTAATAATTTGGATACACATTATTTATTTTTATTAAGGATATATTTTTTATAAATCTGAATTATAATAAATACTCTATTCGTTTCTAGAAAACATGCACCATTTAACCTCGGATTTTAATAATTTAACCTCGAATTTTAATAAAATGTAGTTGAATTGAGTGATAAAAATATTATTAATTATTTAAATATAATTATTTTGAATGGTAGTCAAAAATAAAAATACATATTTTTATTTTTATGGAATGAAAGAAATGGCAAAAGTTACCTCTTTTAAGAAAGAACATTATTTTATTTTTGAGAAATATTTATGATATGTACGAATAAACTAAAATTAGAGTACAAGGAAGGAACCCTAGAGCACTCGGCCTAGTCAGCACACTAGCCGGAAAAAATGAGCCGTCGCCGCGGCGATAGCGGCGAGGGGAGCGGCAGTATCAGTTCAGTATTCTACGCGGATACATACCATCCTATCCAAGCTGGAAGTATCGATGGAACCGACATTCTCCCCCACGACAACGGCGTCTACAGAGCTCTCCTATGCTCCAAAGCTGCTTTATGTAATCTAACCGCTTCATTCCACCTATTATTCCTCATGCTGAATATCATTAGGGTTTCGCTCTCCAATTGGAATCGTGTTTCGCGATGTTGCAGATGATCCCTTCGGTGATCCAAAAGTTTCCGGCGACCCTTACTGCACTCTCTTTGTCGGCCGACTCTCTCATATCACTACCGAAGAATCACTTCGCAAGGTAATATTTTTCCAATGTTGGTGTGTTTCTTGTTGATGTTATGCAATAAGCTCGGTTTGCTCCATTTCTCCCTTTCTTTTCAGGCCATGAATGAATATGGGCGGGTCAAGAAATTGCGGTTGGTCAGGCACATAGGTAAAGTTGTTCCTTTCATTAAAAGCTCTGGATCTTGTCATTTTCTAGTAAGAGCAAGCAAATTTAGGGCTAAACGTGAAATTACTTATCATATTCCCTAGGCATCTATGCAAAATGTGATGAGGAGATATGTTTATGCACCTCATATATATGTTCACTAATGTCTTTCCAATTCTTTGACGAGGCTCTCTTCCGTGCTTCATTATCCTATTGCCCTCATAAAACAAGCTCACTGTGGATCATCTCTATGCAGTGACCGGTGCCTCGCGTGGTTATGCATTTGTTGAGTTTGAAACTGAGAAGGAGATGCGTCGAGCATACAAGGTGCTTCACTTTTTGCTCTTTAATCATTCTGGCCATAGTTTACTTCTTTTGACCCCCTGTTCTTTTATAAGAATAATTTTGTTTGTGGAGTTGCTACTTGGCGAGTGCATCCCAAGTCAATATTTCATCATTATTGCCATTGGGTATCTTAGGGTTTAATAAACAATCACCACAGGCATCATTCTCCTTACTGTAGTAACTAGAAGCCCTTACATATAGAACTCCATATGCAGCTGACCGACTGTTCAGCTCATATGATATGCCAAGCCAAATCATATAGCCAAGGCAACAAAGCATAACTTACAGGAAATGTCATGGGAGTTTCCATTTCCAAGGATGCCCATGGGATTTAAAACAAGGTCACGAGGTGTATTTCTTAGATTATTTGAACTAAAATGTAAAACATTCCCAGAGATGTACTGGTATATGTTACCAAATTTGAACTTTTTGTGATAGAAAAACTAGGATTGAATCATTGTCAATCAGGCTGTAGATATATACTCTTGTAAGTTAGTGAGGATCAGTAAATGTGCAAATGTTGTCCCTTTTTTTGAGAAGGCATGTATGTTTATTGAGGAGTCTTTTGTACTTTACACTCATATCTGAAGTGCACTGTCTAGGATATTACCATAATTATGTCCATGGTACATGATATTCTGATGCTCAATGAGATGTGGCGTCCTGTCTCCTTAAGCCTGACTTGATCTTCACATCAAAGCCCACAAAAGAAACTGCTGCCAGTAGAAGGCTAAAGTGGCACAACATCATAGTCTAGTAGTTCTTTGCCCTTGCTGATGCTGTGGTGCAACATAGATGCCCATGAGTACTCACATCAAATCTATATTCTTTGCGGCATTTTTGGACAAGTTTTCATCTGTATTTAACATGAAAGAGCATACCAGTTTGTTTAATAAATAGGTTTATGTGTGGACTTGATTAATGTTCGTGGTTGATTGTGACTATTGAGGTCAAGTTGTTCTACAATATAAGTTATTCATTGATATTCATTTGAGATTTAGTGATGCTAGTTTTTTTTTTCTTTTTTGTTTTTTGGCAGGACGCGCATCATTCCTTCATTGATGATTCTGAAATCATAGTTGATTACAACAGGCAGCAATTGATGCCTGGATGGATTCCAAGAAGATTAGGTAAGTCAAGGCTTTTGGTTCATGTTTTTGTACTCCCTGGGGAGCTTAATTGTACCTTGTTTGACAGGTGGGGGTCTTGGCGGCAAAAAAGAATCAGGGCAACTTCGATTTGGAGGACGTGAAAGACCATTCCGAGCTCCACTGTACGTCTATCTGATTTTTATAATATGATATTTGCTTGAGACTTCACCAAATGATGTCCATTTCCAGTTCATGAACAATTTGTGAGAGTAATAAAATTAGAAATTGAAGCTACATGCACACTTTTTTCTGAGAGAACAGGAAACAAATTCCATTCGATGACTTAAAGAGGCTTGGAATACCACCACCTCCCCAAGAAAGATACATGTCACGCTTTCAGGTTAGTACATTTCACGCCCTGTCAGATCGATGTCTTTGTATGATCCGTGCATAAATGGAGTTGTTCTTGAGTATGAATTCTTGTTCACTATTTGAATTAGATCCCATCTCCCCCTAGAAGGAAACGAAGCAACTCGGAAATTGATGAGAAAGAGAGACGAAGCATGTCATCTCGTAGTAGGCAAGAGAGATCATCTAGTCCATACATTGGAGGTAGGTCTGAGCATCGCCACAAACAAGCCCGTTCTTGAGGTCAATATATTTCGGTTGAACTCCCGATATGTTAAGGATAGGGAATGTTTAGAGACCACTAATTAATATCTCAAATTTGTATGTACTACAATATAATATATTTAACAGTTGATGCACAGCATTTTACTTTTCAACATAACACACAATACTTGTGCTTTTTGTTAGCATTTGGGACCTCACCTACTGCATGCATCCCTTTAATCTTCATGCTTTGTGCGTGACAAAAATCTTCAAGACGGGTATCATTGTATTTGTAGCATATTATGCATATTAAGTTGCGTTTCTTGCTGCGATATAAAAAAAGAGAAGGAGAAGGAGAAGTAGTGGGTCGTCTAAAATAACCCATCTCAATCTCACCACAAAACAACAAATTTCATAATATATATGAAAATTCTTAAATAAATACAAGTAACAATGGAAGGAAGAAAGAGGAGATCAAAATGTGAATATGAATATGGAGAAGGTCTTCATGACGAATATGCATCTACTCATCATCATCAGGTACACATTCTCCACTAATGTTTCATTGAACACTTCCACTTGAGAGGATATGATCAAACACAAATTAATCATCATGTTATGATCAACATATTAGCTTGTTTACGCTTGTGTAGGACTACCCATTTTCCCCTTCATCTTCTCACGCTCGTGGCTCCACACCTGCAACAACTCTACCTATTGCGCTACATGCAGAAAACGTAGACATCAAGTCTGATGATCTTAGCGTGGAAATTATTTCAGAGTTTCAATATAACAAGCAGTTACTGAAGGGCAAGGATGATGAGGAAGTTGAATCTTGTTTATCCAGTCATAACACCTTCACATACGTGCATGGGCACAGAGTAAGGACAGAGTTTGCCCCTCTATTAAGAGAAATCTTGGAAGAACATGGGGACATTAGCAGGGGCAATGATGTAAAGTCCCCTCAACTTCTCTCGAGGTTCTTGGAAAGGATATGCCAGTGCCATGCGTACCAAAGGCTAGAGCAGAGCAAAGAGTTGTCTGATCTTCAAGGTGTCGTCTCTGAACTCCGCTTTTTGGAGAGGCATAAGCTAAGAGTGGGATGGCTTCTGGAGAGGGTGGAGAAGGATTTGGAATTTGTTGTTTTGCAACAGAAGAAGAAGAAGAAGAAGATTAAATTATGGTCAACCAAAGCAGCACAAGTGGGAAGAAATGATGAAAACAAACAAGCGGGTAAGGGCGTGAGGAGATCTAGCAGAACAAGGAAAGCGCCGGGGCGGAACAAGGATTTCCTTTACTAACTATTATTACTGATTCGTTAGGATTGGGATATTAGATTGTTAATTTGCATGAAAAGATTAGTTATGAAACCTTCTTTATTCAATTCTACTTTGTATTTTGTCTGAGTACACTCTTGTTTTGGTGTTTGACACGATGAGATCTTAAATGTTCTGCACGTACAGCTACTTGCATGATTGGATATATAGGACAATATACATGGAGCATATATATGCTCTTTCATATATATTTTTCTAAAGAAACTAGTATGCTACTAGTATATTATATTTATATAAAAAAAGTAATTTATAAAAAGTGGCGATTCGGAGACGTGTAGGGAGATGAGGATGAAGGTGGAGGTGTGTAGTTTGCATGCACGCAACGTGTTCAAATTCACATTATATAACACTACTATTCCATTCACGCCGCTAGCTACTTCCTAATCCATTAATAGACAGCTATTATATAATAATTTCTTCATTCTCTCGCTACAACTGCTTCATAATAAGCTGTAGGACTCATCTTTGATTTCAGGAACGATCGAAAACAAATATGGAATCATGTTTTCGGAGCAGTCATCTTGCTCTTCTTCTTCTTCTGTTCCTTATGCTCTCATCTCTGCAAGTACGCTCAGATGATGAGGATAGTCTACTCCAAGGCATCAACAGCTACAGGCAATCGTCAAACGCCCCGGCTCTGGTGAAGCACGACAAGGCCGACTGCGTAGCCGATGAAATCGCAGACAAACTAGAGGGCAAAAACTGCGCCTCCAACACAGCTCGGAACATGCAATCGCAGCTCATCTCCGACTACCCGAGCGTGCTCGACAAGTGCAAGGTAGACGTGAACACGACAACGGACGGGATGATACTCCCCGTCTGCGTTCCTCACCGGGTGTCCACCCTCGTGCTCACTAACTACACTCAGTCTCAGAACTCCAGGTACTTGAACGACTCCAAGTTCACCGGAGTGGGCATAGGCATGGAAGACGATTGGACCGTCTTGGTCTTGACCACCAATACACAAGGAGGTACCTTTGCCAGTGGAGGCCATCGTCTTCTTACCACGGATTCCATTCTTGTCTTGATTAATGTGTTTCTTCTTGTGTTTGTGTTTGTGTTTGTCTACTGAAGTTGGAAGAATGGGTGCTGTTGGTAGTTTAAGCTAATACTTCTAGCTAGCTAGTTCCTTAGCTGGTCTTTGAACATATGCTATGTTGTTGATTGTGATGTTTAATTAATATATATAAAGTCTATCTGTTGTGTAGCTAAAAGATCACTCACTGTATATAATACTATTAATATTTTTTGGTTGTGATTATCAGAGTTGCAGCCATTCAAAAGTCATGTAAAAGCAATCCACTTCTTTTTCCAATTTCACTAGTAAAAATTATGCATTTGATTACAACTTTTAGAGTCTTTTTTAGGTGAGAGACTAAATTATGTGTTTAGTATTCTAGATTTGTTATGTGAAAAGTTTTTGAGATTGTATTTTTTAAATGATTAAGGTATATAGCATGTTTTCATTAGATAAGGTTGTAATTTATTTTGTGATTAAATATGTAATATACGAGGCTTAATACAAGATTATAAGATATTTTGTTTTTAAACAAGTATATTATATTGAGTATAAATTTTATGATATCAAGATTTCTTATTTTACATATTATCAAATAATTAATATGAAATATATAATATAAATTTCATTTCATCTTTGTAAGAATTTCGTTTTTTATTTATTTTGACTTATCTTAACATGTCATCTATCAAATTAAACTTTAATCAGTTAATCCTTAGCAGATACGGCAATGCATTCATATTAATATAAAAGTGGTTTTGATAGAACCATCAACATTCACCCCTTAGCACATTAACTAAGAACTACAAATGTACATAGTACATGGTTATCCTTCAGTAAAAGTTATCCCTCAAAGTACTTTGGTTACATTGTTATCCTTCAAAGGATTTGGTTAGATTTAAAAAAAAATAGGAAAAGTTATCCTTGAAAAAATTGTAACTAAAAAAATAAAAAAAGTTAAAAAAAATGTAACTCAGTGGGACAAAGTTAAAAAAATGGGACAAATACAAACTTGACTAGCGAAAAATTTTGGCACGATATTTCAAAGCCAACAAAACTAAAAACTAAAAGAAAAAAAGTGATTTAATTTAGATACTTAATTATTAAAAATAATGCAAATTTAATATAATGTATACGCAATACGACGTGTATCTAATGGTACTAGTTACTTTCAAGTTGAAAGGTTTTGGATTCAAATCATACACTATTAAACTTAGGTATAATTTAATTAGTCATTATTTTCAAATAAAGAAAAAATTTAGTATACTTATGTGCGTGTATTATAAATTCAATGTTCACCATTACTAGCTCATAATTGAATTTTAAATACTTATTTGCTCCTAATTTAATTTAAATACCTATTTTAAAAATAACGGCAAATTAACAAGTAAAGCGAAAGGAGATGGGATCATCATGTATGTATGTGTTCTACATTATTAGTCTTGTAATCTAATTTTAATTTAATTATATATATAATATTAAAGTTCATCTTATCCAAATAAAACAAATAAAGTAATAACTATTATTTAATATTTCATGCCATATTTAATTCATTTTAAAATTAATAAATTCAAAATTAAAGTATATATTTTTTATTTTTCACATAATTATTAATTATGATTTATTAAATTAAAATTTTATAATTTATTTAAAAAAATATGAATTAAAATAACAAAATCATACATGGTTTTGCATCTGTTCTCCTTCCATAAAGTTAATTGATAAGAATGATTCGAATGTAATTCTATTTCTGTTTGTATCGGTGAGAAATTGAGAATGTTCTCTCATTGCTTCCTAGGCTGCTGACGTGTCATCTGCTGGCGCCCCCACACGACACGTGTTGGTCCCCACCTTCCTGCCACGTCCCCTATATGTACGATCACCATCTCCACCACCGCCATGCCTTCCTCTACAAATTATGCTCCTCTCTTCTTCTTCTCGTCTCATTCCCATATCCAGACTCTTTATTTCTTCAACCACTCACACCCTCCTACTTCACCACCACATCACTCTTCCAAACCCTCTCCTCCTCCCTACTTGCTTCCCTAACAAGCTTCCAATAATTCGATCAATGGCTTCCGGCAACCAGCAATTCCCGCCGCAGCGACAGAATGCTCAGCCGGGAAAAGAGCACGTCATGGACCCCACCCCACGCGCCGCCGCTGAGGAGTACAAGCCAGCCAACAAGCTCCGGGTGATCTTAATTGATCAATCAATCTACCTAGCTAAATTATATATATATAAGTGATCGAATTAAAATAATTAATAATGTGATATTGGGGCGGGCAGGGCAAGGTAGCGCTGGTGACAGGAGGCGACTCCGGGATCGGGCGAGCGGTAGCCCACTGCTTCGCCCTGGAGGGGGCGACTGTGGCGATTACGTATGTGAAGGGGCAGGAGGATAAGGACGCGAACGAAACTCTGAACATGCTGAGGAAGGCGAAGCAGGGCGATGCCAAGGATCCAATCGCCATACCCACGGATCTAGGGTACGACGACAACTGCAAGCGAGTGGTAGACGAGGTGGTTAACAACTATGGCCGTATTGACATTCTGGTGAACAACGCCGCCGAGCAGTACGAGTGCTCCTCCGTCGAGGACATCGACGAGCCTCGCCTCGATAGGGTCTTCAGAACCAACATCTACTCTTACTTCTTCACCACAAGGTTAATTTCTTATTTATTTTCATTAATCTACCTACCTAATTAAGCCACTCCTTTTGCTACCGGAGTATTATATGATTCGATTTCGAGGTCATGTTTATATTGAAGTGCAGGCATGCATTGAAGCACATGAAGGAGGGGAGCTGCATAATCAACACGTCGTCGGTGAATGCGTACAAGGGAAACGCGAAGCTTCTAGACTACACGTCGACGAAGGGGGCGATCGTGGCATTCACGAGGGGGCTGGCACTGCAGCTGGCCCAGAAGGGGATAAGGGTGAACGGGGTGGCGCCGGGGCCCATCTGGACTCCGCTCATCCCGGCCTCTTTCTCCGAGGACAAGACCTCCAAATTTGGGTCGGAGGTGCCCATGGGGAGGGCCGGACAGCCCAGCGAGGTGGCGCCGTCCTACGTGTTCTTGGCATGCAATGACTCGTCTTACATAACGGGCCAGTTTGTGCACCCCAACGGAGGAACCATCGTCAACGGCTGATTCCCGTCGTCAGGACACTACCTCCGCTCCTTTGCTTGTTACATGCAGCCTTATATACATATATAGATAGATAATGCATGTGTGCAATGCCAGTAGTAAAAAGAGGTTTTATCTGAAATAATAAATCTATATATATGTATATATATGTTTTCAATCTGTGTTTTGTTGGCTTTGTACCCACGGTTAATCTTTTAATTTGATACTTCATGTTTATCATATGAAAAGAGATTTAATGGAGAGAGAGAGAGAGACTGGGTTAGCACCTTTCTTAAGTGAATTTTAAGAAGGGTATGTATGTGTGTTCCATTTATTTCTGAAGAGAGAATTAATGGTTATCATGAGAATTGGATCACATATTAGGAAGTTATGTACATGGGTGGATGCATGTCGGTATGATTAATAGACAAGTAAATTATCGCTTATTTGATGTCCATGTACTCTTTTCTCAAACAACAAAATTAGTAAATTATATACGAGCATAAAGTTTAGAAAATTATATCCAAGCATAAAATTTAATTTCATTAACATAGGAAACTGTTTTCCTTAATAAGTATGGAATTTTAGTTGTTTTATCGAGACTCGACTAGTTTCAAACATTCACCGACTAAATCACCGATTTTAAATTTTTATAATAAATTTTATATCAGATGGGTATAAACCAAAAAAAAAAAAAAAAAAAAACTTTCAGGGAACAGATATTTCTTTCACCAATCTTAACTTTCTGTAATCGACAATGTTCTTTTATCATGTGCTTTTGCCCTATGTTGTGGTGGATCGATCTGAAGATCAAATTCTACATATGAAAACAATTTGTCGATCATATTTGTTCCACACATCATGTCCTATAATTAAATTTTAATTTATTTTTAATTTTATTTTTTGATTTCAAATTTGTTGGGAAATATTTATGTTTTGATTCAAATCCCAAAACCTCTCTGAAAGATGTATTAAGACCAAAACTGAATCTTAATGTTTTGTCTAAGAACTCATATGTTAGGGAGTTCTATTTTTCAGGTACACTGAAGGATATCCACTGAAGATTCAAAGTATCCTAATACTGAAGTCCAAACTGAAGTCTCCACTGAATGTGCAACCTACGCTATAGGTGTAATCATCTCTGATAAAAAGGATAGCTACTCCAACGGGAAGAATTCAAAATAAAGCTTATCTCTCAACGGTCATATTTTATGAGAGAACTATAAATACCCCGCTACTTCAAAGGCTTCAACAACAAACCGGTTACCCTGCTATCAAAACTCAATCGCTATCTCTGCTTTCAAGCTCTCAAACTTCAGAACACACACGAAGCTTTCAGTTCTCAATTCTTAGTGTTCATTGCGATTCATTTGTAACCGAAGAACAATCTTAGTTTTAGAATTAGTTCTAAGCTATTAGTGATCAGTTCAACTGTAAATCTAACCTTCACGGTTGATCACTGTAAGATTGTTATATCTCCATTAAGTTGGAAACCCTCGACTAACATCGAGTACTCGTGGACGTAGGAGTTTTTATCTCCGAACCACGCAAACCAAATACTGTCTCTCTGTCTCTTTTATTACATCAACTGAATATTGATTAATTGAAAAGAGAAACATTGCATTAAGTTTTCTGAACAAACGAGTAAGATTTAAGGCCACCACATTCCGCACACTTAAGTTATTAGTCCATCAGTCAAACACTAAGTGTAGACTGAAGGATTTCTAACTGAAAGTTCATCTCTCTCACTGAAGTTCCCTCCCTTCAGTTCAGGAGCACAACAGTTTTAATTTGATCAAAAAAAACTGACTGGTGTAAACCCCCGCCCCCATACACTCAGTTTCACTCGTTTCGGGACCAACAAGTGGTATCAGAGCAGTGTGTTTAACTACCACTGTTTCTTTGACCAAATGTTTTTAAACTGATCTTTCAGAAAATCTTAAATCTGTTCATCTGCATTTATTCTAACGTTTTCCATGGAGAATTCTCTCAGATTATCCATGTTCTCTGTTGAGAACTATGATTATTGGAAGTACAAGATATCTTCTTTCCTAAAAGCTCATCACTTCAGACCTGACTGCCAAAGGAATGCAGAGAAGAAGGCAATGTTAGCTGAGGATGATTTAGATCAACTCAACTCACCAGCCATGGTTGTATATGAAAAGAACTTCTCTGACTCTTCAAACGAAGAAGATCTAGGCCTCTATGCTACTGAAGAAAAGGAGTCAACTGAAGTATTCTGCCTAATGGGAAACTCAGGAGAATTTGT
>JAPKLX010000010.1:5087707-5215871 GCA_026898415.1 Leonotis leonurus
ACCACATTCCGCACACTTAAGTTATTAGTCCATCAGTCAAACACTAAATGTAGACTGAAAAGTTTTAATTTGATCAAAAAAAACTGACTGGTGTATCCCCCCATACACTCAGTTTCACTCGTTTCGGGACCAACAAAATTTATATGTTTTAGTTTAATTTTATACATAATATTAGTTCTTCCCACCCAAATAGGGTTATTATTTTTAAATATTTAATCATTTTTAATTGATTTTTAAGGTTCATAAATAAATTTAAAAATAGGGTATCATTTTTAAAAATTTTGATTTTTTAAATAAATATTAATTATAATTCATTATATCATAATAAATTTTTTAATTTTAAAAATTATTAATTAAAATGATAAATTTAATTATGGGATATGGGAAGTGCAACACCAGATTGTCCCCAATTTGTCCGTGCATAATTATATTTCTCTTTAAATATTTATGCCATTTATTATATGGTGTGCGTGTACAACTTAAAAAGGTATTAAGGGTTGATTTGAAGAAAAAACTCAAGTAAAGGTTGTTTCAACTTAAAAGTAATGGTTTTTGGTTTGAAAAAACTTTCAATTAATGGTTGGTGATGTCAAGAAATTAACAGTACGGCCATTTCAATTGAAACGACAGAAAAGAAAAATATATATATGTTTCGTTGATATGTACGTTGGAGTATACTGAAAAGGTTTCAAACAACTTTTTTTCTATTGAGAATTGGAGATGATGCGATTCATGACCTTATCAAAGAATTTTAGATAATTCTGTCAAGAAGCCAAGTCATTGTCATCTAATTAATTTTATTTATTTTCAATAATTGGATTAGCCGTCTATCTCATTGCTCTATGAGACATGCCTTACAACCACACGAAACTCCGAACCGACAACACATTTCATCAAGACATTAGAGCGAATAATATCTCACCCAAAAGAAAAACTAGAGAGCAACAAGAATTTACTAATTTGATCACATGGAAACAACTGTCTATTTACTCTCTTTAGGTCTAATCTCAATGCCTTGAATAATAACACCACTCTTCCAATTGCCTCCCTTCACCTCCGTCACGCTCACCTCCAGCTGCCCCCCTTGTCCTTCCTCCACAAAGTACTCTCCCAGCTCCACTTCCATCCACCCATCGCTTCTCTGCTTCGGGTACTCCGGTTCTTCCTCCGGTGACATAGTTTCCGGTCTCTGCATGTGAGCTAACCGGTGGTAGAACCACCCCATACGTCTCGGTACAATCTGATACCTAAGTCTTTCTACTCCTTGTGGGTCTAAACAAACGCTACGCTTTTCATTTTCATCCCCATTCACTCCCACATAACCTTCCGCAGTTTGGTGATCAAATCCATACAACCTTGACTTGCAAGTGAAAACAAGGTATGCTGCATAGTTAGTGCCACACGAGAGCGTGTTCATTTGTATCTTGCCGCGTACTTCGAACCAGCAGACGTCAAGAAGCTCTGCCGCCTCTGAGAACCTGATATCAACGAAATTAAGCATCACCACATTGCAAAGACGACAAGATCCCGATTGGGGTAATTGATAATCAAGGCTGTGCAAGTCTTTAACTACCTGGATTCAGGAAGATTGATCCATCGCCAATACTGAGGAGTATCTCCCCACACAATATCAAGTTCCCTTGCAGATAGCATGTAACATTTCTTGCCACTCAATTTCTCCAACCAAAAACTCTGTTTAGTGATACAGAAAGCATATGAGATACAGTAAAGTTTGACAAAACTTTTGTGCAGCGTTAAACAAAGTTGGCATAGCTACAGCCTAACTCATTAATTTCAGAGATATATCGCTTGATCAAGATAGTCAAACGAAATAGCAAAGGAACCGGAATTAGGTATACACAGATACAAATCAGAAACAGAAAATCCATAGGAACCCTTGCGAACAAAAAATATTTATCTCAAAAAAAGTGAAACGGAGCAAGATGCAAACATAAGAAACCGTGCTCTTCACCTAGAACCAAAAAATGGTGAACCAGTTCCCCATCAGATAAGAAGTGTTACTTTTTTATGTCTCCGAAAAAATCAATTCGCCACCGACTAATCCACAAATAATCACAGACTCCAATCACATAAACATAAATTAAGTGTTATCACGTAAGAAGCGATTGCATCTGAATAAAATAGAGAAACCTGTATAAAGACCGAATTAAGAACAAATCCACATACCTTGCGACCATCATCAATAAGGATCGGGTGATCGCAGAGGTGGAGGTAGAGATCCTTCTTAGAATGCAATTTAGCAAGCAGTGAATCGCTTCCGTCGGAAGCGCGCGAAATAATGTCGCGGTAGTCAGAGGGAAGGAACCGAGCCCAAACGGCGTCGGATTGGGAGGCGGATCGGAATGTGGATGCGACCAAGGAGAGGCGGCAAGCATCCTTAGGGCTGGTGAGCGACAGAGCGTTGGCTATACAGTCCTCTGGAAGCGCATAGATGTCGTCTGAACTCTCCACCGCCATATCTGTGTCTGAATCCAGATTGTAGAAAGCGCTGCAAATATCTACGTGCTGTTACTTAACGAAGCCAGCGCTGCCTGCCTCTCTATATATAACAAAAAATGGTGGCGGAGATTTTTAGATATATTTTCTATTCTACTCTTATCTTATTTTTATTATTCCTTTTCTTCGATGAATTCAAATATATGATTTAGGGGATCATTATTTTGATATTATATTAAATTTATATGGCTATCTATTCAACATATTTGATGTTTTTTAATTAAAAATGATCATTTAATTGTTTTTACTAATAAAAAACAAAAGTGTGTGTATTTAGAATTATGGCAATCTATAGAAGCCATGTATGTACCTATTAATTTGTCACGTATATAACTTAACGATGAAGGCTGCGACTTTTAATGCAAAGAGATAATAAAACCATATCCACTTGAGTCGAGTCCAGTCGAGTCCAGTCGAGTCGATGATAAAAGAGAACCCAATTACAAAGACACAAGAAAAATACAGATAGAAGGAGAATCAATGAAAAGCTCCTACTTTTTTTTGGGTTTTGATTCTAATATTGCTTTATAAGGAAAAGCAAATTGCAAGAACATGAACATCCATTTCCAAAGATGCAAACAACAAAATAAATTCCATAAATTACTTCTACATACGAATCTTCGCGCCTATTCTTATATGTTTATCATTTTATTGTAATATAATTTACTGGATTACATAATAAAAAGATTACACTAATTTAACAACGCGTTCCTGGTTATGTAGATAAATAATAAAGTTTTAATAAAAAATATTAATTTACACTTTATGACTAATTAAGATATTAATTAAAATATAATTCAATATTTATTTATATAAAATAATAAATCATAAAAATAAAAATTATAGTAATTAATATATTAATGTGACATTAAATCACATTGCATCTCAGTTGCACGTTAAATTATGTTTTCTCCGTCCATGAAAGATCTTGACACTTTGACCCGATACGAGTTTTAATAACGTGTTTTGAAATTATATAAGAGTGAGCGGAGTTTGGGACCCACCATATTTATTATTTTTAAGTGATTATATGTATTTAGTGATTTTGAATCTCACATAATTTTATTTTTAATTAAATTGTTTGTATGAGTTGAATGGGTCTGCTTATTATAAATAGAAAATTTGAAATGTAAAAATATTTTATGAACATACTAAAATGATAAAATGTAAAGATTTTTTGTGGTATTGAGAGATTATTTGTCGTGGGAAATGTTAAGCCTAAAGTGTATACTCTAGGTTCTCGCAAATTATACGAGGTCGATTGCATGTGGCAAGCTAACCCCGATCGGATCTCGATGGAAAGCTTAACAGGGCGGCTCTAATCCTAAGTGTTATTAAAACAAGAAAAGGAAAATTCTAAACATACTATGACCATAAGATGTAACAACAATAAATAAAGATTAAAAACAACTAAACGAATACCAACGAATTGAAGCTTTAGGATTAGATGCTTAATTCCTATTCAATGTCTAATTGATCATGCATTCATATTCGATTAGGAACACCAAAGGTTGCTTAGTAAATTACTTTCGTATTTATACACTAAGCCGTGATCTTTACTTTCGTATACAGTTCACACATCTAGTAATTACTTAATCTCATATAAGTTATTATTCTTACGTTTTCGATTAGGAATAATGTTGATTAACCCTAAGTCTCATGTCCAGCAAATGATCAATCTATTTAACATAAACATATGAATTCAATGGTGATCAAGCATTAAATTCCATACAAAACAAGTTAATCAACGAGCATACATCAATTAAACATCAAATAAGCACATAAACATCCAGTCCTAGTAGGATCTAGCCAAGCATGATACACATGGTAGAATCACAAAAGGAAACTTACTAATTGAAACGTAAGAATCCAAAGTCGAAATCCACTTCAATCCATTGGAATTCTCTAATCCTAAACTAGAAAAGCAGTAAAAATGTGTTTTGGGATTAAACTATTCGAGTACAAGTGTTGGAGAGAGAGATGTTCTCAAAATGACACCCAAAAAGACTTAAAATCCCGCCTGCAACTGCTAGCCAGCGGTTGCTGGCCTGCGCAAAATACGAAAATTTTGAAAATGCAGAATTGAAGCTTGTCTCGATAGGAATTTGTAGCCGCAGACGGATCCAATTCGGAGTTGTAACGAAGGAAAACGAGTCAAAACAAAATTGTTGTGCAAAACGCAACAATTTTGCGTATGGCCATGCGCTCACGTTCTTTCTCATCTCGTCTTTTGCCCGTGACTTCTAACAAGATCCCATTCGGTTTTCTCGGTTTTGCATGGCGACGCACAAGGCAACACTTCCAGCTCCATTCTTCTCTCATTTCCTCACCCTATATCCAAAGCATGAAAATACACGACCGGCGTAAAAAGAACTAAAAAGAGTACGAAAATAAACAATCTAATACTCTAAACAAAACGACAAGAAGACCAAAAACATAACAAAAATGTACTAAACAAGAAATGAAACCGTTCTATTATACAACATACCCGTGATTTTACATATATAGAGTAATCATTAATATATCAAGCTGTCTCTCTATATTAATAATACTTGAACTTGAAAATGTTATTATTTTACTATATTTATCATAATTTACACCTAGGCTTGTTAATGGGCGAATAAAACTTGGATTAGATCCAGAATCAATTAAAACTCACTTATTTTAAAGATGATTTCGGTTCCATGCTCGTCCAAACCCGATCATGATTGGTCCAGACTCGATTCGACCCGACCATCTATGATGATGTAATGTTTATTATTTCTACTTGTTTACGAAAAAATTTCATATTTTTATTTTTAACTTTATAATCACTCACATTACATATTTAATTATAAATAATGTGATTTTTTATTTCACTCATAACATTTTAATTTATTTATTAATCAACAAATAATTTAATTTTCTTTCACTCACATATATATTTAATTGATAAACAATGCGAGTTTTATTCTACCCACAATACATTCAAATCATTTAGTAAAACTTGTGCCGAATCTAAATGTGTAATTTTTTTATGGACAAAACTAATACTCATCTGTCTCGGCGAATGTGTTACGTTTGCTTTTGAGCAAGAGATTTAAGGAGAGTTGAAAAGTAGTATAAAATGATGATAGAAATATATATTATTTAAAGTTGTGTGAGTAATAAAGTTGTTTTAAAAAAATAAATATAACACTTACGTTAGGACAACTCAAAAAGAAATACGTAACACAATTGCTGAGACGGAGGGAGTACTAGATTACGAGTTTTTAGATCTAGATCTTAAGATAATATTTGTAGGGAAACGGTCTTATAAAAGACTTACTACTATATATTTCCTTTTTTCCATTTGAAACAATGTAAGAAAATATTTGTCAAAATCTGTACACGAGTAAAAGTCAAAAAAGAAGGATAAGACTTATTTTTTGAAAAGGAAGAAGAAAATTATGTTCCCCAGTTTAAACATTGTACATATATTTGTGTGTGCTTACTAATGGGAGTACCCACTTTAGAAATTGAAATTTGAATAATAAAAATTTATTGATATGCAATACACAATCAGATATTCAGAAAAGGTGATGTTGATACATTATTTGCATACTTACATGGAAGTAAATCATTTAATTTTGTGTCAAAAAATATTATTTATATACATGCCCACATATTAATAATTAGTTTTTGCATTAAATCATTATACTATAAAATATTTATTGAAAGGGGTAGTTCATTATATGTATAAGTAGATAGTATGGTGGAATATGTTCTCTTAGGAGCTAAGTTGTAGGTGAAAGCTTAAGAGTTAAGGAATTTAATTTCCAAGTTATGGTTAGTAGCTTTTAAACCTGGCTTTTGTCCAAATATTGCTCCAAAAAAGGGGTCAAAAACAGAAATCCTAGTAATAAACAAGATAAAGAAGCGTTTGTTTATTTGAGTATAAAAGGCAATGCCAAAGCAAAGGTGGTTTGATTTGAGAAGTGAATAATAATAATAATAGAGAAGAAAAGAAAAGAAGAGTAATTGACAGCAAAACTTTTGGGTTTGGAAAAGTGGATCTTAATTGTATGCCAATGGGAAACACGTCAAAACCCACATGGATTAAATAGCCTCCTTCCATGTTGGATCAACTCTTTAACGCCCATGTTTGATTGCCAACAAAGGATATTATAGCAGGTTAAAATTATAGAGAATAAAATCAGGTTAAAATTATACAGAATAAAATAATATTGTAGGTTGTTTGGTAAATATGTTGAAGATTATAATAATCTTTAATTTTCTGTGTTTGGTAGATCATATTATTAAACAAAATAAATATGTATTTAATAATGATCTTAGATCATTTTTATCACATAACTTTCTACGTATTAAGTTGCACACCAAAATACTGATTTTAAGACGAGCTCAATATTTAATAGCGGACCGACGTGTTTAGCATATTTGCTACCAAACACATAATTTGATAAAATAATTTAATCTTATTCTACAATATTTTTGGCTATCAAATCTCACCTTAATTAATAATTATTCATAAATTGAAGAAAAGGCCTAATCTAATTATAATTAAAATTAATAGTACTATAGTACTATAATTAACTGTACAACCTCACCTAAAATGTCCATCTTGATCACTTTCACTTAAGATTGCCTCAATATACATAAAATGTCCATCTTGATCAAAAAGCTCTCACATATTGGGTCAAAGTTGGCCTACTTTAACGGAACGGAAAGAGTATTATTTGTGAATCTTGTGATGGGGAATTTTAGAGCGAGGCTAGTAGCTCTCTTTCATCATTACTATGCTCCTCACAGTTCAATCGATGACAGAAACAAAGTTAAGTTAACAGAAAACAAATACTCCATCTGTTTCATTATTCTTGATCCCGTTTGATCAAAACTGTAAATGTTTTATTGACTATTGGAGCCAAGAATAATGAAACAGAGAGAGAGTAAAATTTCACATCGATGATGAATATACTGCTGCTTTTACATTTACAGATTTACTTCTTTTTATCCATCCCTTTTCAATTGGCTAACATGGAATACTTGAATTTGATTATTGTATGTGTGTTCAAGATTCATACTATAAATTAGGTACCTAAAAACATTCATGAGTGATAAGCAACTCGAGAGTCCAAATAACACATCCAGCTCTAAGAATTCAAATGGATAAAATATTGAAAAGGTGTCTTTACAATTCTTTCGAGTGTGACATAGGACCAACTATAATTTGCAACAAGAATGTAACATACAGAGTAAGTGCACAGACACAGAACAAGAGAGTAAAATGATAAATTTAACATCTGCAATTATTATCTGAAGATTAAAGTGTTGCTGCTTCTGGGATATGTTATGAAAAACCACTAAAGCTAATCTCCATCCCTTTTCCACCAATTCCAGCGATCAAGCATTGGAACCCACATTCTTCTAGCTCTACAATTAATTTGTCCACAACTGTTCCTGCTAATACTAGATATTAGATCATCTAGTCAAGGAAAATATATGCCAAGTGAAAGGGGAAAAGGATCTTCATCTATGCATTGATCAAGCAGCAAAAAAGGAAATTATAGCATATGGCAGCAAAAATAAGAGAATAGAGATCAAGAGCACAAAGAAAAAAGGATACGGGTAGGTAGTAGCGTTAGAACACAGCCTCCTCCACCAGCTCCAGTCAGTTTGGTGGCTAACTTGTATTTTAACGTAGTTTTGATCACAGTCTCGATGGAAGCGTGGCTGACCCCCATGCACTGGAGTAATCCCTGATTCATCTCCATAAGCTCCCCTACCTTTTCCTCTTTCTCAGTTATAACAAGATCATCAGAAACTGGTGATTGGATGATGGAAGCTACCTCTTGGCTGATCGAATCAACAGCTTTAAATACAGAGGTCATGGCACTACCATGTCTGGATGCTCTCTCTGACACACCAGCCACCAATGCTTTTGTATTTCTTCCAACTTTTGTGTTAGTTACGAGCATCTTCAAAGGCATATTTGTCTTCATGCGTGTGATTTCTCCAGACCTAAATTTTATCATGTTCCCTGAAATTAAATTTTTAATAGCTGGAATAGTAAGAAGATTTTCTGCAGTGCCTTGTCATGTTTAGCCAATAAAGCAATTATTACTCTAATTCAAAATCATCAAGAGGTATTTAGCTTGGAAATATCATCATGTTGGAGGTCCACCTTTTTATTTCTTTTTTGATAATTAAACATTTAAAATAAACTCTAGTATGGAGGTGGTGGGACTTGAACCCGAGATATTCCGCTTCTAGAGTAACTATTCTATCACTAGGCCATCACACATATTGGAGTTTCACCTAGTAAGGAAGCATATCTCATATACAATCAAATATTATGAAATTATGTCATATGTGTTGTATTCTCTTATTTTGCGAGCCTCTATAACATTTTAATAGACATCTCGGTTTGGGTCCATTGATTTTAACTTTTACACATGCCAGTTTCAATCTGGTCGAAGTTCAGCTTTTTAAAATACTAGAACAGCAGCACCCCATCTTAAAAATACTTCATTTAGTGGTTTAATCATTTCCTAAAAACAATCCATGGACTATCATTTTCATATATTTAGATTGGATACATAATCATTTATCATGCGCTGCACCTAAGAACGCAATCAATCAATTGCTTCTTATGCATCAAGGATATGGTAGGAGAATGTTTACATACCAAAGGTGCTTACTGTATTGTCTATCCCAGATGGCCTCCCGTGGAACATCTTTTCACCTTCAAATGCCCATTTGTTTACCAGGTCTAGTTCACTGTCCCCAAATGTTTGCCAACCTTGATGGCTAAAATCAAGTTTCAAAGAATCGGATAGTGAAAGGAGGGCAGCAGACAGTGCAACACAAAGGGCAGCAGACGAACCCAAGCCAGAGCCCAATGGTAGCTCAGAAGTTACAACAACTTTAGCGGGCTTAACACTGATAAAGCAAAAGGAAGAAGAAAAAAAATCAATTAAATCATATGCAGCAAATTCATGCTCAAAATTAGTATCATAAACATTTGAAAAGCTACATTGCACACCCATGAACTGATGTATATAGCCAAAGGAAAGCTGAAATTCCTGAAGCAAGTCCAAGCTTAGTATCTGATAGCTTTAGTTCTTCAACTAATGAAGCAATTGCTTTCGTGGTCTCTAACGAACATGATGAAGGAGAGGAAGCAGAACCATTGCCCAGTTCAGGCATAACTTGCTTAAGCTTTCCAACTGGCCAAGAAAACTCCAAGTCCACATCCTTCAGCTGGAGCTTTAGTGCCTCGTCATTATCTATTACACAGAGATGTATTGAAAAATAAGGGAGAGAAACAATAGAAATTAGCAGAGAACTATACTGCGTCATCAAGAAAGAAAAATAGGTAGGAATGCTAATATGCTACATAGAGAGAGCCATACACTACTCCATGAATCGATATTTTCAAAAGGACAAGCATATTACTTTGATATCTGGCCTCGACATGAAAATGGGAAGGGTTTCAAAGAAACACTTATTACCTAAAATGAACAGTGAGGCTAGCAGTAGGAGCAGATTGAAGTCAAATCCTTTATAGATAATATATCTTTTAGTGGCTCATCAACTGAACGCGGTTCATTTTGTAGAATATTAAAATCTGGAAATAGATGTTGAATCATAAAAACATCAATATATACTTTAAAATTAAAGGAGATCAAAAGCTGTTGAGCTGAGGAAGCTCCAAACAAGCTTAATACAGATTTTGAAATCGATCATGGTGTGCAACTACAAAGCAAACCAATTCCCCAATCACCCCCGCAGAAACCCCCAGCAAACACAATACATCAGTTGAAAGAGCTAATCAAACCAAAAAGAGAAGGAAATCAATAGCGAGAAGCAACATTCACATCAATCACGAACATTAGTAGAGGAGGAAAAGAGGTTTGATAAGTAAAGATATACCCTCGGGAGTGGGAAAGCGGAGAGAGACGTAAGTGTAGAGATCGATGGCGGCGGCAACGGCGGTGGATCCGTGAACGACGGCGTGCTCGCCGGCGAGTATGATTTTGCCAGGCGCCCTTGCTCTGACCTCCATAATAATTGGGTAGAATCGAGGGCGATGCGTATGGACTTAATTAGCAGAAGGGCAGTGATAATAGGCAATAGGCAGTAAATAAATATGTGCAAGTGAGAGTGTGGGAATGGCGGGCTGACAATGGCGGAGGGAGAAGTCCGTTAGTATAGGGTAGGGTGGCTGTCAACTTTGAATGATGAGTATTACTCTTTCTCGCACTACCTGCGCGTCATCTCAAGCTCTACCATGCATTAAATTCATATTACAAATGCACAAAATCCTGGCCAGCTTTTTAGGGTTTTGAAAAATCGGGATCCCAATTTGAGACTTTCTAGTTCTGGTCCCAATTTCGAAAATTTTAGGATCAAAACTAGGATTGAGATTATAATTTTGAAATTTTTTGAGATTCGGGAGTTTTAAATCCCGATCAAAACTCTTGATTTTACGAATGAATATTATAAATTCTAGATATTTTGATCCTATTTTATGAATTCTGGACTATTCGCGATTAGAACCGAATCTAGACTTGGAATTTTTAATTTTAGGACTCATAACTCCCAAAGTCCTGATCGAAATCAAGTCCGGAACCACAAAATTGAATAATTTCGAGATCAAAACTTCACGACTTCGGGGCAAGTACCCCGTCCCGTCTCGATTTTCACACGTTAGTTCAATCTTGATTTGTTAGAGTGAAATTAAATGCTCAAACTCTGATGATTAATTTGTCCTCACCCAAAAAGATATAAACATATATATATATATATATATATATCGTTTTGTAAGGTCAATAATTGCCAAATTGCTATTTTGTGGCAATTATTTAATTGGTTAACTTTGAATAGAAGTAGTAAAGTACAAAATCTTCAGAAAGACATGCTCTTTCATTTTATCTGGTCAATATGAACCAACTATAAAAACCATTATGAAGATGTAAAACATATTAGTATTGGTTTCAGTACTAACAACCATTTTCCTTTTGTATATCAGTGATAATATAAAATTCCAAAAAATATTGTAAAAGACAAATAATAGCCACCAACATAATAATAGTTAAATTCTAGTCATTTATAATTTTTTGTACTAAAATACTCTTGTAAGTATATTTTACATTTCTGAGTATGAATAGTATGAATTGTATCGAATCATACCATTCATACGTGATACTTAATTTTATTAAAATGTACGTATGAATCATATGAATGAATATTATTCATACCTTTCATATCATTCGTACCATTCATACAATTAAATTTAAGAAGAAGGGTATTTATGATAATTCACATTCAAAATGACTATAATTTAAATAGCATTATGTTTGTGGCTATTATTTGTCTTTTACTATCTTCTTTGACTAGTTTGTATAATTAACTCTTTACTAGTATTATATGCACACTTGTTGCTAATATCTTTGGGTGCTTGTTTATTAAGCCTATAGAAACTTAGTATGGCCCATTAAATATACACGTTTTATGTCAACACAAAAGCCCAACTATGATGAATTTTTCGTATAATGCAAAAATATACGTACCCTTTTCCAGATGCATATTTATTACTAATAGATGCAGTGTCTTTTTTTAATTTGAGTATGTTATTGTAGTTTTATATTATATTACAAATTTACAATATAGTAGATATTTTTGGAGGGTAGCCATTTAAAATATGATTAGGAATTAGGATTTCTACAAACTAATAGATTAAAGTATTATAACTACATTATAAACATATAATTACATGACCTTTTCCAAACGTACAATAAAAATCATTCCTATGAATGAGAATTATAGTGTCGAAACTTGTCCTAATATGATAATTTATTTGGTGTCTAAACTTTATTTTATTGGATTTAGGTGTGAGAATCAGTAAAATATTGCAAACAAGAATATGCTTTAGGCCACCCAACTTTTCAAGTCAAAGGCTCAGAGGGCATTTCTTATTAATATTTCTAATTCATTTGATATTCAAATAGTTTCAAAAGTATTATAATCCACATGTCACGGCTGTTGTTAATATAACTATTAATAATGAGCCGTATTATGTAGATGAATAATAAATTTTTAATTAGAAAAATATTAATTTGTTTTTTCTAATTATGAGTTATTAATTATAGAATAGTTTAATATTTATTTAATAAAAATAAAAATTATATCATAATGAAATGTATACTTAAGAAATTACGTAAAATTATCACATTAACACTTACGTATGAAAAAATGCCTACAACTAACTGTATAGTATAAGTAAATATTCTATATAATTAAATAATTTGTGAGATATATAACTCGAAGAGAAAAGTGCCTTTTGTTATTTTCTTTTTATTTATTTCATTAGTCAATACAAATTATTAAAAACATAATACTCTTATAAAAAACATAAGATCACCTCCAACTGGCTGTAGAGAAACTATATTACTAAGTTATTGTAGTAAATGGAATGTTACAATTATTTTGTTCTTCCTTAAAAAATTGTAAGAAAATCTTAACAGATCATTTAATGGGACTGTCGTGATTAGTATATCAATCAATGCACCAATGATTTAACACATGTAATTAGTTAAAAAAAAAGGACAGTTCAATTATTTAGGCCCATTATTATAACTGATTATAAAATCATAATTTTCACATATACACTTTGAGAGAAGTAGGTAAACGATATTGACAATTAATTAGGCACGTCTTGTTACATATATCTACATACTAATTATTGATTTAAATTGCTTCACCACTTTGACTCTACTTTATTCATGAAAAATCAATTTCTCATCTACGATTTTTTTTTTTGGCAACTTTGGATAAGACTTATTCTATCATACTCCTTCATTTTCAATAAGTGCATGTTCTATTTTGATCTATTTTTTATTTCCTATTAAATGTCATATTTAAAAATTTAAACTAAAAATAATATTTTTCTTATTTTATCTTTATTTAATATTCTTATAATATTAAAATAAAGTGTATGAATAAAATAAATTAATAATGTTATATGTGTAAATTAATGTAATACTTTGTGTAAAAAAACAGAACATTTATTACAAAAATAGAGGGAGTACAAAGACATGTCTATATTGATTGCATCGAGAAATATTGCTAGTATTAATTACATTGCTTTACTATAAATTTTGTTATTCATATATAAGAATTTAGGATAAGTATTAGTTTATGTTATGACAATTGGACAATTTGTCTAAAACTTTTGACTTCAAATAATGTACATTTATTTATTTTATATATATCAATTAAAATTATATGTATGTATATATATATATATGTGTGTGTGTGGGGGTGTAATATGGGCCAAGTGGGGAATTAGCTAGTAATGAGACACATCATTCGATTCAATAAATTAAAGTCAACTATATTATTACTAAATGAAAGACCCTTCGTATTTTCAAAGTAGACCACGAAGTTTCTGCGTAGCTGCTAACCATAAAATATCATCCTCATTTGTTACATCTTCAAGTTTATTGGATTTATTAGGGGATTTTAAATTCACATTATAACCGTTTAATATTCTACCTTGTTTAAATTTGCAGGATTCAGAAAATTATTAATTCGTTATAAATAATGAGTGAAATTACATCTCACATAAATATTTAAATTTAAGTGGTTTGAAAGAGAAAAAATAATTTTTAATAATTGAAATTTTCAATGAATGCTTGTAATTTGTGAATCAAGGGAATATCTTAATGGAAATGTTTACTAGTTTCTCATTATTCTTGCATGCGTTTTGAAGTATATTCATTATATTTTTGGAACAATTCTATTCGATATAAATATAAATTTTGTTATCATTGGCATACACAAGAATATTCTTATAAAATCATTCTTACAATAAGAAAGAATATTTGAGAATATATAGCAAGAAATTATGAATTGACTTTAATCTATACAATCATAATCATAATTGGCCTAACCTAACCTGACCCATTCTCAAAAAAGTTTTTCCCCAACCGCCATAAATTATCGGCGGATGTTAAGCTTAAAAAACTTTTTATTATTTCCTTAGAAAAAAACCAAGTGTTGGAATTATTTATTTTCATCAATTTCGGACAAGCGTCGAACTCAGATTTGTAGTATATTTAAATTATTTATTATTGAGCGTTGACGAAGACTGGGCAAAGGCAAAGTGTATTAAAAGTTTTAGTGTGCATACAAAATAAATAAACTTAGATATAAGTAGTAGTAATATTAATATTCGGAAACGCGTAAATTTAGAAGACTGAAAGTCTAATTGTAGTTTGGAGTCAATTAAGTTTTACACTCATCATTACACATTTACATAAGTTTTATTTTATTGTTTACACATTACATATTTACATTACGCTGCTGATATTTTATTTTGTTTTTTTCACAATCTTTCATATTTACACTGGTTAACCAATTTTTTTTTTATAATTTAGATTACAGAACGATCAATCGAGATGATATTATATATAAAATGATTTGTACAAGAAGAAAATAAATAAAATAAAACACCGGCCACTGAAATTGAAAGGCAAAATAGAAACGTGTCACTATCTCATTGGCGGTATAGTTAAGAGGCTGAGAAGTGAGAGGTGATAAGGCCAGGCCAAACGGCTGCTTTCGTTCACTTCGAAAGTTGAAAGTGGAACGCAGAAAGTTATTATGTTTTTTCTTTCATTTATTTAGACATATTTAATTTTCAACGAATCAAAATCACTCTTTTTATTTAAAAAGATAAATAATAGCCTTTTGGATAAAAATATATATATATATATATAACTTTTTTAATTTATTTTAGATAAAAACATCATTTTCGCCAAATATTAGCACGGAATCGCGAAATTCGTGTGTTTAACATTTTAGTCTAATATTTAAAATAAAAAGATAATTTATTCTAATATTTTTAAAAAGGGTTATTATTTTTTTTTATACGTAGAACTATTATTTATGATTGTTTTAGAAAAAAGATTATTTTAATATTTCGCCCTTTATTTTTATAGTTAAATTAATATTTATATTATAGGAGTAATAATTTTTTAGATAGATGATTTATATTTTAAGTTTTAATAAATAAAAAATACGTTAAATAATTAAGACAATCAATAAAAAAATATATCTAAATAAATAGACTGAAATATTATTATATCCAATTTCGTTTTGATGAGTTGAGATTATTTGATTTTGATTCGATCAATAATTTCATTGATTTAATTATAAAAGAAAAAGTGATTATACAAAATAGTAAAAAAACAAATATAAAAGATAAATAATAGGTATCAACTAATAATATTTAAATCATATTCATTTGTAATTTTTTGTATAAAAATACTCTTATATTTATTTTTTACAATTCTGAGTATGAATAATATGAATCGTACTGAATCATATCATTTATACATAATACTCAATTTTATTAAATTGTATGTATGTATGAATCGTAGAATGAATATCATTCATACATTTCACACTATTTGTATTATTTGTACAATTAAATTGAAATAGAAGAATATTTATGATAATTTAAATATTTTTACATTTGTGACTATTATTTTTAATTTACTATTTTATATAATTAACACAAAAAGCATACTACGTATAACATTATATTTATTATATAATTAAGGAGATAAGTAGGAGAAAAAGGAACCGAGTAACTGAAGCAATTACCGTTACCTTTACCTGTAGTGGAAAAAGTCCGCTCGTTGACTCTCTGTGCATACTTTCCATAAGAAATCAAACCATATACAAAATTAATGAAAAAATGTGAAAATTAGAGGGTTAAATTTGACCATTTTTGCAATTTGAAATTGTTTTATTTGTATAGTTGCGTGCAAAAGTCTTACAACTTTATATTTGTAAAAATCAAAATCAAAATTGAGTTCAATTTTTTATGCAAAATAAAAATAGAAAAATAGTACAGTAAAATACAGTATGTAATGTAAGAGGAAGAAGATAGTGAAAGATGGAGGGGGCCCGCAAACAACTGCCAGAACTTGAACACTTGTACCAACTGTTTAAACTAAACAAAATCCCCGATCGTCACCTCTACGCCCGTCGACTTCTTCTTTTTCTCTTTCTTTTTTCCCTTTTTTTTTTAAAAAAAAATCTCGATTCTATGGTATTACATGTATGTATTGTCAATGACGACGATGATGATGCAGAAAACTGCGTTATCTTCTTCCTTCTACACTCTGTATTTGACTTGGCCCTCTCTCTCTCTATCTCTCTCCAATCAGTCAATCTATCTCTCTCTATAGACTCCGGAGACTTATATAATAAGATGGTGAAGAAGTCCCATTCCCATTCTCACCATCACCGTCCCGCCCGCCTCTTCTCCAATTGAAGCAGGGCTTAACTAATTTCTGGATTGCACTTGTCGGAACTAGTAACCATGTTGTTTAAGGATTCTGTAGTTGCTCTGGTGATTCTGTTTGTGTGTTGGGTCAATTGTGGGGGCAGCAACGCCTATGGGCTCTTCGGTTTCGACATCCACCACCGATATTCCGACACCGTTAAGGATTTCCTCGACGTGGAGGGCTTGCCGGAGAAGGGCAGCCTGGACTACTTCACCGCCATGGCCCACCGAGACCACCTCTCCAGATCCCGCCGCCTTGCTACCTCCCCCGCCACCAGCCCCTTTCTCACTTTCTTGGGCAGCAACGAGACTTACCGCCTCAGCTCTCTTGGATTGTACGTTTCTTCTTTTTTTCTTTTTCTTCACTTCGTTCTTTGTGTATCGATTCTGCTCTTAATTCCATTTCTACTAGTTTATGATATGATTCTTATGAATATAAGATGAGTCAATTAATAGGGCTTTTATCAAGTTCGGAACTTAACAAAAAATCATTGCTTTTATATGATCATAGAGTTCAAGTTATCATGGAGTATATTTCTATAGAGTTCATATTGAGATTTTCACTTATCATTTAAGCTGACAGCTTTAGCGGCACTAGATTATATGGAGAGACCAGAATAGGATAATATCATTTGCTTTCTTGATCTTTTCTTTGTTTCCCTTTGTTGAAGTCTCTTGTCTTCTCATACAATACTCTGCACGAACAGTGATTTATTGTATCCCTATCTGTTTATATCACATTTGTTTTGTGTGTTTGCAGTTTACATTATTCACTTGTTACTGTGGGTACCCCGCCCGTGTCGTTTCTCGTGGCACTCGATACAGGGAGCGACCTATTTTGGTTGCCATGTGACTGCACAGACTGTGTGCGCAGCTTGAACTCGACTTCAGGGAAGGTATGTCACCAACTCTTCAGAAATGTGTACACGAGCATTATAACATTTCTTGATTTGCATGAATTTCGCTGCTTATTGTTGATTTCATTCTAATGAAACAGCCATTAGAGCTGAGCATATACAGCCCTAATGCATCATCAACTGCCACACCAGTACCGTGCAATAGCACTACGTGCGGACGAAGAAGAGGATGTGCGCTGAGGCGCAATGCTTGTGCTTATCAAGAAGTGTACCTCTCTAGCAATACCTCAAGTACAGGGATATTAGTAGACGACGTTTTGCACTTGGGCACAGATGAAAAACCGCAAAAGGCCGTTACTGCCCCAATCACATTAGGGTACATCCTTCCCTTTACTCTAAAGTTACTCATTATCCAAAATGATAAAATAGTATGTAAACACTTTTCCTCATTGCAGATGTGGAATAATCCAAACTGGTGATTTCATCGATGGTGCTGCTATTAACGGTCTCTTCGGACTTGGTTTAGACAATATATCTGTCCCTAGCCTCTTAGCCAACAAAGGGCTTGCAGCGAATTCTTTCTCGATGTGTTTTGGAGGGCGTGACGGGGTTGGAAGAATTGCTTTCGGTGATAAAGGAACGCCAGATCAAGGAACAACTCCAATCAATATTGAATCACCACAGTGAGCACACTTGATTTCTTTTCTTGTTTTTACAAAACATGCATTCTAGTATATTCTTAGCCTAATCTGTCCTTGATATGTGGCCCTTTTTTTGCAGTCAAAGCTATAATGTAACCGTGACAAATATAGTCGTTGGGAAAAATTCAACCAAGCTCGAGTTTACAGCAATATTCGACTCTGGTACCTCGTTCACATACTTGAACGACCCGGCTTATTCTGCTATCGCAGACAGTGTAAGCTAATTTACATATGCTACCATATTTCCATGAATCTTGTTTTTGTGCAAGTCTCAAATAATTCCTTCTTTGCAGTTTGATGCTCAAGTAACGGAGCCTCGTTATAAGCCTGAGACGAAGCTTATTTTTGACTACTGCTATTCGCTCAGGTATGTTGTTTTTGTCTACTACTTTTATAGGGGCTGTGCATTTGATTTTGGGTCTCCCTCACCTCATTCTTTCCAACGTCCGCAGTGCAACACAAGATAGCTATTATGCACCCGACTTGAACTTGACGTTTAAAGGTGGAGACAAGTTTTTCGTCAACATGCCTACAGTTGTGATTCCCCGGCAGGTGAGAAGTAACCTTAGAGGAGATTAGATCAATTTATGAAATTCGGTGTCGAATAATGTACTAAAACTCTACTCCTTTCCAGGGTGGATATGCATATTGTTTGGCTATCGTCAAGAGTGAGGATATCGACATTATTGGACGTAAGTATTGAAATTATTTACTTGTATCTCTCCAATTCTTAATATATAATCTGTTTCATAACACGAATTTTCGCTTACTCTTTAGCACGTGTGCTTTATCTCGTGCTCTCTCTGCAAATTCTCTCGTTCTAACTCTTATAAGATTTTATATTCTCCCAGAAAATTTCATGAGAGGCTACAGAATAGTCTTTGATCGCGAGGAGATGGTTTTGGGGTGGTCGGAATCCGACTGTAAGTAATTGGCCTATAATGCTCCTTAACTTTCCGTTCCTGCTATAGCACGGAACGATAAGGCCATGTGCATCCATCAGTTTCCACTAACATGAACTCGATTTTTGATTGATCATCTCAGGCTATGATACTGCAAGTGGTTCCAACACTTTTCCCGTAAGCAATAACACGAGTGATGCTCCTGCACCCTCAATGTTGAACCCGGAGGCTACACCTGGTAGCAGAAACGGCTCTTCCACATCATTTCCTATACCATCACCAACACCATCACGGGTACCTTCAGGTCTGCCTTTTGGAAATGGCGCTGCTCGGCTCAGTTCCGTGGCTAACGGAATCGTGATGGTCGTAGCGTCTGTGTTTTTCTACCACTTCCTCATTCTTTCTTCATAAATTTGCCAAGAAGGCATCCCTCCTTCTTTGAGCATTTTGTTGACAGATATCATATACCACAGGTTAGTTTTTGAAAGATTTTGTAATTGTTTGTATTTATTTTTACATGACTGATCTGATCAATTTATGTATATAAAAGGGATTGGGTTCCGGGAAGCAGGGCATTTTGATTTTTCTTTACAATATTTGTATCTATTCGAATATTCTTGTAATAATAATACTTTCTGGAACATGGTGCATTTGGTTTTAAGTTATTAATATATTGGTTTATTGGGATTTAAAGTTAAATTTATGGTAATCTTGATGTCCCAAGTTTGTGAATTATATAAGATCTTATGGTCTTTACCATGACTAAGCAAGTGTTTTTTTATTCCTTTTATAAAGGAGAAAATTACTCGATCTCAATATTCCATCTGTTACCCAATTTCATCTCTAAGTTGGGAATAACGGGACAAATGGAGTAATATTTAATATCGATAGGATAACACAAGATTATAATAATATTAATAATTAAAGTAATTTATTTAAAGTAAAAACTCCATTAACCACAACAAAGGTATTCAAATTTGATGAGGATCATCATCTTCATCAAAGATGTACAGGTAGGATGCAGCAGGTCTAGAAGATTCATTGCAATCCTTCTCACTCTCTCCACAAATTTCCCAACCTAAATGCTTAATGTACACTTTATCAAAAGCATCCATATTGAGACCGGATGCTACAAACAATTCTAATTCTTCCACGAACCTCTCTGTTCTACCGGTTAAAAATGGCCTCGCAGCATCCGACACAGCCACTCTGAATTTTTCTCGCGCGTTTTCAGTCAGAACTCTTGTCTGTTTTAACCAATCCCTGCAGCATTGAAGGATAGATATGTCATCTGAAGAGAACATGGCAATCATCCGGTTGCTCTGCAGGTCATATTCGAAGAATTTATGTCGAAAATAAGAAGCATGATACCTTCTTAATGAGTCAATGACACCAAGTACGTGATGCATGATAATGTCAACAGCCTCTTCCTGTGTATAGAGTGAGCAATATATGTAAGCTACCACAATTAGCATTTTTCATACACGAGTAGATTCTAACCAGATGTAAGGAGAAGGCAATCCATGTTTCTTTCTCAGTTTGCACACATTCTAAAATGTTCATTTTCTTGAGGTCCAGTAGGAAATGGTGATTATATGCAATCCAGTTACCATGATATTGGAGAAGAAGCAACACAGAGGAAAGGGATAACTATAAGAATGAATACCTGCATTACAGCCTGAATTTCCCTTCTCAACCAGTCAGCCAGGAAAGGATTTTGCTGTCGATACTTGTGGAACTTCCAGTAAAATGAAGTATGTAATTTTGAAGCAATATCACCTGCCATCCACATAACGGAGGTGTGGGAGGGTGCTTCGTTCATTGAAGCTATACCGGATTGAATAGACCAATTTAAATCGAAAAGGAAGTAAAAAAGATAACCTGGATCAGTATAGTAGCATTTCAACCTATATCTGTGGGCTTCTGAAAAGAATTCACTGCTGAACCGGAATTGGCACACAAAAACATAATTAGATTATTTGCACTCAAGAAACTTAAGAGAAAATGTATAGATGAAAATCTTGTAGATATAGCTTCTAACTAAAGCAGCTCAACTGTACCTATCTCCCAAACTCTTGCCAACATAATGCCGTTGAAAAGAAGTTCCATCATATCCACAGATAATGGAAAAGTTCTCTCTCTGAAGTAAGATATACAAGAATCCAACATAAGATATAAGCAGCAGATTAGAGTAACAGAGAAGCTGTAAGCACATAACAAATAAAATTACTTTGCAATTTAACTCTATCTTATCTTGTCGACATGACTCTTGCTTTTAGGTCTCACCAACTATAATGAACCGTAAGTAGCATATACAAACTAGTATCTATTTCCATTCATCTATAAAGTTGATGTAAACATTATGAGACTTCTTGCCCTTCAACCTAGGGAAAAGCGTTGATTGAAGGAAAGGCGAGACCAGTGTTTCAGACGGCGGCCAAAGATGTAACTGAAATTGAAAATATTAAGAAAGTATAACTACGCAGCACCCTAAAATGTCCTTTAGTCCTCACCAAGCTATGCAGGTCATCGCAAATTATGGCCAAACAATAGGTTCTTATGTTTGAAAAGAGGACCAAAGTAGAATGTGCACGGAATCATCTTAACATTCTAGCAATGGTAAGCATGGCACACCAAGGGTTAATGAGGACGAGGTACTAACTATTAAAGTGAGATCTCATCATAGTAACAAGAAAAAGGACCACATCCTTTATTTTATTTTCCACAGACATTGCACCAATAAGGATTTTTCTTTACAAATATAGTATCATGATCAATCTCATAAAATGAACAGGTATCAAGTGTGATGAAATTTGTTACATAAAATTGAACATCATTGTAAGAACAATTACATCTGCCTGCCAACTTACAAAGTCATAAAAGAGAAATTAATATCGTATGACTAATAATAGATTAGTACTTACATAAAAACCAAAATAGAAATCTTACCTTGCACAAAGGACAACTTAATGATGAAGATGTACAAGATTGCGCGCGTGCAACTATATTGATCCATTTTACTATGCAGTGATAGCAAAATCTATCTGAAACATTTTAGCTTGAATATCACTGCATATTTGAAGAACAGTCCACTATATATATTTCCCACTACAAAATATTCCAAAGCAGCATAAACTGAGGCCTAGAGAGCAGACATAGCTTCTAAAAATCAGATATAAAGTTATTGATTGTTTATCATTCCTTAAACACAAAATACACATAAAAGATGAATACCAGATATACTGAACAATGAGACAAAGCCTCACCACATCATCCAATTAAAAAGAAATACTGCAATGATCCCTAATTTGATCGAATTCCTCCATTGGCAGTTCAAGCAAATTCAAGTACAAGAAGCACGATCATAACTGATAAGAAATCAACTCTTGAGAATATAAATTTCAAGGGTACAGAAGACTTGTTTAGCTCAAGACACCACTATAACAACTAATACACATCAAGAATGTAAAAAATGAGCCGGAAAGGAGAAAACAGAACAAAATTGAAATTGAAAATAGGGAAAAGGACATGGAGGCGTACGGAAACACTGATCCAAATAAGATTCTTGAGTTGTTGGAGAGAGGCAAATGGGGCACGGGTCCGGGTTCGGAATCTGGATCGGGGTCGGGCCGGAAGAGGAGCCCGTCAAGCTTTCTTCTTCAGCCATATCGCATCAGTAAGTGACTGTGGGAGATAGAGAAAAGCAAGTCAGTCGCTATCTATTCTATTCGCCTTATTTATTATCATACTGAATTTCAAACTAATCAGCTTGTTAAAAATGTGTAGTGATATAATTAATATATCCAAATTATTGAGATTGTCTCAAAATTATCATCACTATATTTAAAAAAAATAAATTAGTTAACGTGTAATTTTGATTTTTTTCTTATAATAATAATTCGCTAGATAACTGTATATGTCTATTTATGCAACATTCACATGTCAAAACACAACCTCTCATCTATTCTATGTACATTCATCAAAAACCAACAAAGGAACCTTATAGATTCAAGTAAGATCAGGAAATAACACCAAATCATATATGCAGGGAGTTTTTTCAAGTTTGAGTTATAGTATATCATTCTTATCCATTCCACTAACTTCAGTTGCCAAAGACTTCATTTCTTGCATAATAGCTTCATAATGTTGTTGAGATCTTGCTCCCTCCTCCACAACTTGAAGAGCACGTCTAAATAGATTCTCATGCCACTTATTCTCCTCGTCCGCATCAATAATGCCGATATCCATGGGAAACTTGCGCTTGTAATCTTTATCCCAACGATCTAGAATGTATCGAGAAGGTATTTCTTCTACACCGTTATGACTAAGGACAGTTAGCGCGTGCCTGCACAAGTAGCCTCTGAAATTGAAAAAACCACAGATGCAGCGTACTTCAACCTGCGATGTCTCGTACAGAACTTCATATTGTCGGACCTCCTTCTCATATCCTTCCATTCCCAGTCGCTCTTTAACGACAAAAGTCAGAATGGGGCCGTTGGTAGCTACTTGCTTTATATAGAAGCAAGACTGCATGCCCTCAACTTCGATTTGGCACTTTTTAAACATTTCCCTTGTGTACAGCTTCGATAGCTGCAACTCAAAATTCGATTTAGTTTTCAGCTCGAACCCTGCACTTCTGGACTCAGAATCTTCTGTTGCTTCTTTCAAATAACTTCTTTGTAGAGCCAGATCATACTTGTCAAGGAACTCCTTCAAGGATGTGTGCTTGTGTACATAACCATCGAAAAATGCAGTGGAGCCCTCTCCCTCACTGATTGGAAGCATCCCCCGGAAAGAAGTATCTTTTAAGTATACAGGTGCCCACCTTTCGCGGTCTTCATACAATATCTGAAGCCATTTATGCTCCCTGAGATTATGCTGATCAGTCATCTCCCCCCAGCAAGTTTCAAACTCGGATTTCGTCAGCGTATCAAAAACTGCTTTATGGAGTTGCCTCTTGATCACCTCGAACCCATTTAGTCCGCCCAGTTTCTCAGGAACACGAAGCATGATGTAAGACAAACAATAGCAATGACAAGCCTGTGGGAAAACCTTAGAAACTGCTACTTGCAAGAGTTCGGATTGATCGGTAACAATAACTAGTGGATGTTTCCCCATCATACAGGTCAGCCATGTCTTGAACATCCAAACAAAATTCTCCACTGATTCATCTCCAAGTATGCCACATCCCAATAGAACAGATTGCCCGTGGTGGTTTATTCCTAGAAAGGAAATCAAAGGTATCTCATACTTGTACATCAAGCTTGTTGTGTCGATCATGATTGTGTCAGAGAAATAATTATATGCAACTCTGGACCTTGCATCAGCCCAGAACAAGTTTCTCAAGTGCCCCTCACCGTCGAGATCCATCAAATGAAAAAAGTTTGGGTTCGTTAGCTTCATACGACAAAAGTAGTTATATGCTGCAAGTGCATCCCCATCTTTGAGAGTCAGATGTTTTGAATGACCAACAATGCTTCTTGCATCTCTCTCATCTGTCTTGGAATGTCCATTACACAAAGCGTCGACTACTGTAGTCCGGTATAACTTAATCGTGTGTACTTCTCTTACGGGTTCAGACTGCACTGCTTTCTTGGCAGCAAGGATCATCTTTTTGTGTGATTTATAGAAACGCTTAATCTCTGGGCTCACTGGATGGTTGTGAATGAGCTCGACCTCAACTATTCTCCACCTCCGAGCATCCACAAGCTTGATGATTACCATTGCAGGACATCCTGTTCTTGTTTCTGGCCTTGGATTGTTTGCTTCGCTTTTTTTCTTGAAACCAGCACTGCTGCAGCTGAGTTTTGCTCTATACCTCTCCCTTTGTTTTGACCGGAACCATGAATTACTAACTCTAATCCCAAATCCTTGTCCGTTAGCATATACATTGTAGAAATCATAGGCTTCATCAAACGACTCGAACTCCAAGCCCACCATAGGCTGAAGAACTTCTTTTCCCAACTGTGTTGATTGAGGTTTGTCACCGTCTCCCTCAGCTGAACAGTCTCCATCTTCATATTCCTCGCCTTCCCCGAACACCGGCTCGCTGTTAAGAGACACTAGCTCCATCTACATACAAAATTGACTCATTATCAATGCTGAAGAAAAGAAAGATTACCAAAAAGCTGATGAAAGCAATACCAGTAGCAACATAAAAAGGAACTGCATTAAAAGAAATTAAGTACAATGGCAACATCCATCAGGACAGACAAGTGATCCTATTGAATCTAGAGGGACATAAGAAATAACACCTAGGCATAACTATCCAGAAGAACTAAGACAAGTTTCCCAACCCTCAATAGTAAGGCTGTTGGTACGCAACCAAAATATTTTGTATTGAGAGTCTTGACCTTTAAATCACAAAGTTTGAAAGGAAAATGAATTTGCATGAATCGGTTGTCTGCCTTGCCTCAAGTGTACGGAGACTTGCACAGATCTTTGATTTGTTTATCCAACTGAAGCAATGTGCTGTAAACAAGGCTTCTTTCTGGGTGAGAAGAGTCTCCAGCTATAAATATATTTTTACTCCTTCCCACCTCAATCCAACTACAACCTGCAGGCTTTTTCAGGTCCCTCATTTTCATCATCTTTCTCATCTCCAATACTTCATCCCATCTTGCATCAGCAGCATACAGATTTGATAAAACCACATAATTTCCTATGTCATTGGTCTCAATTCTTAAGAGCTGATCAGCTGCAATATGACCTATATCCACATCATGGTGGGCTCTACAGGCACCAAGAAGAGTACCCCATAAATTAGCATTTGGTGCAACAGACATGCTCTTTAGAAAGGATAATGCTTCCTTAATTTGACCACCTCGACCAAGGAGATCCACCACACATGCGTTCTGCTCCATCGTTGGTTTCATCTGATGCACCTCTTCTATTGAATTAAATATTAATAGTCCTTCACTAATAAGACCAGCATGACGACAAGCAGATAAAACAGCAGTAATTACAACATGATCTGGTTTGATACCACACTGAAGCATATATTCAAAAACCCTAATTGCTTCCTTGGCCATTCCATGCATAGCAAATCCTCCGACCATAGCCGTGAACACAACAAGGTCTTTCTCAGTAGTTGATTGATAAAGCTTATATGCAGTGTTTATACTTCCACATTTTGAGTAAACGTCTAGAAGAGCTGCCATAAAATGAGCACTGTCGAAGCAGGCCCTAGTTATGTAACCATGGCACTGTCTCAGCAGGTGCACTGAAGCCATTTGACCACAAACAGGAATAACACTCATAATAGTCATCCGACCCGGCCTTAATCCATGTTGCTGTAACTCATGAAACAAATTGAGAGCTTCAACAGGACACTCGTTTTGGGCATAACCCCGGATCATAAGATTCCAACTCCGGAAAATTGTATTTGCATCATCAAGTGAACCGTATTCCAAGTCTCCTGAAATCACATAATTGCAGGAAATCACATTCCTCTTCCCAGATAAGTTACCAAATAGTTTTGATGCATATTCCATATTCTCACATTTGGCATATGCATCAAGCAATGCATTTCCAAGAGTGAGTTCCGCATCACCATGCAAAATACCGGATCTTAATGAGTACCCATGAGTTTCTTTAACATTATTAGTTCTGGAAAAAGAAGCGCAGAGCTGTATGACAGTCGAGATAGTAATGGCATCAGGTTTTACTCCTTCCACAATCATAAAACGTAAGAGATTAGCAAACTGAATTCCTAGTAGGTTTACTCCAAGAGCGTCAAGCACAGTATTCCATGATATTAAATCCTTTTGACTCATGAGAGAAAATGTTCTGAATGCTGCATCTGCATCGCCACATGTTGCATACAATTTTATTAAAGCATTTCCAATGGATGTATCTGCATGTAAGGAAGGATGCCGCAAAACATATCCGTGTATCTCCTTTCCCACTTGCAAATTACTTAACTGAGAACATACAGGAAGAATACTTATTACAGTGATGGGGTCCAGTCCAACTGTTTTCATGCTGACAAAAAGACGAAATGTCTCTAACGCTTTCAACCACTGACCATTTGAAGCATAGCCGGCAATCATTGAATTCCAGGAAACCGAGTCTCTGTATCTCATTCCCTCGAATAAACTTTCAGCTTCTTGTGTTCGACCAACTTTCATATAAAAGCTTAAGATAGCATTAACTACAATTGCTTGATTTTCCAAATCAGGATGTCGCAACACATAACAATGGATCTCTTTTCCTAATTTGTCACAATCAGTGTTCCCTGTTGCAGCACAGATAGGCAGAACATTTGCAATGGTGGCATAGTTAGGCATTATTGGCCCTTTAATCATCTCAGTGAACAGTTGAAAAGCATCTCCCACAAGCTTATTCTCTGCTAAACCTGCAATTGCAGCATTATATGAAACCACATCTTTATAAGAAATTTCACCAAAAACAGCAGCTGCATCCAAAACAAGTCTTGATTTTGCATACATCGACACTAAAGCATTCCCCACCAATGTCTGCGATTCCATTCCAGACTTTATCACATAAGCATGAACACTCCTTCGAGCACCCTTGGACCCGGAGCGCGTGCACGCAGGAATAACAATAGCAAGCGTGACTGCACTCGGTTTAGGATCATGCTTAGTACGAAGCATGTTAAAAATTCTCATAACCATGTGATCATGATGCCCAGAACCAGCAAACCCAGATAAGAGAGTGTTCCAAGTGACGGTATCTGGGTCGATATTTTCATTAAACAGCTGGTGGCAGTCATCAAGAACTCTACATTTCGCATACATGTTGAGCAAAGCTTTTGAAATTAAGTGGCAAGAATTATGCCCTTGTTTAATAACATGAGAATGCAAAGATTTCCCCAATTTTATATCTGATACTGCTCCACATGATTTAAGAACATCTGCTAAAGCTTGATAACTGGACTCATTACTCGTTAGAGAATATCTTGTCTGGAATAAGACGGAAAGGGCTTCCTTCATCATACCCATAGGCGGTGAAACCTCTTTTCTTCTTCTTCTGCTCATTCACTATTTAATATCTTTTGTGCCAAGATCGATCATGCTGTTTATATGATTTCGTAGGAAATAATGTTTAGTAGGTGCTATGTCACAGAACTCTTCAAAATCAGAATATAGAAAAACATAACCCGGAAAGGCAAAGGTCAAATTTGATAGAAGGATTCTTGTAGGGGTGAGCAAAACTAGGTCTACCCAAAAGTTCAGTTAACTGATCCCTAGCAACAACCCAGGGCCCAGATAGTAGCCGAACAGCAGACCAGTCGGTTAGTTCCGTACTTCCGTTAACCGACTCACTGACTGGTAACTGAACTAACTGGCATTAGAAAAATATGTTGAAAAACAGCTCCTTCGGTTCACATAGTTTTTCTATGTAAAAAGATTATCAGCAACTAACTGCATAATTTAACAATGCAATGCCAATAAATTTCATCATATGTGTTATGAGAAACTGTGAACATACATAACAACCTAGAACAGACTCCTCTTCAAATATATATATATATAATCCTCTACATATAAGATGTTCTCAGTTCTCCAGTTCCAAATCAATGCTCATTACAGTTATTACATCAAAATATAATTTTCAAATCACAAAAAAAAAAAAACCATCACCGTCTAACTATAATATGAACACAAATTCCAAGAACTGCAGGAATTTGAAACAGCAAGAGTTTCAAATTGAAAAATTAAGAATCCGAAACATTTAAATGGAGTTGAGGTTTAAGCAGCACAGACCTGGAGAAAAGGAGGCGGTGGCAATTGGCAGAGAGGAGTTCTCTGTTCTGTGCTGCTGAGCCGAGAAGGTCAAAGCGTGGGGATGAAATTGAATGTTTAATTAAAATCTAAAACGTGTTTCCTCCGCTGCACAAATTCAAAACGTTTTAAATTAGGATCTTTAACCCTGATTAAGATTGATTATCGGCATGCGTGTGTTGGCCTAGTGATAGTGAGGTTAATGTTCGAGGTTTAGGTCGCGCATTCGAATCCTTCGAGAAAAGGAAACATTAGCGACTTAGCGATGATCTTTAACCCTTTGATTATTTTATGGTTTGAATTGAAAAAAAAAAGAAAAAAAGCTATTAAATTGGCCTTATGAATGGGAGCAAATCTGGGTGACATAATAAAATTTAGGAACTTAGGATCGCTCAAAATCAAATGTAATGAAATTGATGTTTTGGAAATTCAAAATAAAAATAATACATCACCTAAAACGATTTTATTTTGCTCAAATTAACTTAGACATTATTTTACTTCAGTTATTAATATTTACTTAATGAGTATTTCGACAAGTCGAACACTATTATTTATAGAAATTGTCATAGAAGAAAAAATGAGACCAGTCTTACAAATTTTTTTAGGACGCCGAGAATCAGTTTTATAAGTCCCAGAAAGTTCTCCCCTCTGTCACACTAAACTTGAATAAGTTAAGCATTGGATAAGAAGCCACAAAAACAGTAATTAAGGTTAATATTTGAGAAAATAATTGAAAAGGCAGATCAGAAAAAGGCTTGAAACTGCAACAGTCTTAATTCCAACCTTGCAATATAACATGAAACAAGTAGTAGAACAATAATTGAATGTGAAGTACTAGGTAGGTAGCTACTTTAAACCAATTACAGACATGAGGAAGCTAAGCTTGCAATCCAACTCTGCAAAATGATCCAAAGATGATGTTGATGACAATGTTGTTGTTGTTGTAGTAGTAGTAGTTTTCGGGGGCGGCGGCGGCGGTGGTTCGATTCCGGTGAACAAATACAATGCCTTGAGCTCTTCCAAGTAGGAACTACGCCTGGGAGCCTTGAACCCAACTATCACTCTTATTGCATTTATCTTCTCCCATATCTTCTTCTCTTCATCACCATTCAATCCTATTCCCAATCTTTCCTGCTCCAACCATATTATATATATTACTCATCACTATCACTATCTCTATTTCATCATACATGCTTATGCTTATGCTTATCCACATTAATTTACTTTCTAGGTTGGCCATCCAGCTAAGTAATTGACATATATTATGTGGTGGAGAGTATTAGTAGAGTATAGATTGATCGAATTAATATATTTCAAAATATAACAAGAGTGTATACAGATTGATGCTATTCTCTTAGGGCATGAGCATGGAATTTTGGTGCAAGCATGAATATCCAATGATGAATTGATATTGATATCTTTGAATTGTAAATGGTGGTGATGGTAGTAGGCTCACTAGCCTTAGGAATATGATGATGCAGATTTACCTTTTTGGACTCCAATGAATCACCATCACCATCACCATCAGCTGCAGCCATCTTCAGATTATCCTGCTCCCCTGCATATAACCATTGCTTGTGATTAATTAATTACTTAAGTAATTAAAATGAAGCCGATTTTGGAGCTGATCAGAAATAATACAGTCCATAGAGAAAACAAAGCTTGATTACCTGCTCCTGTTTTGTGATGAACATCCTTAACATGAGTAGCGTTGCGCTCGTCTTGTTTCGCATCATCATCATCAACAACAACATTATGCGTGAGCGACATTAGGGCTTCATTGATTTCTATCGAGACTTGTACTAAGCCATCGTCTACATCTTCAGACGAGCTGCTGCTGCTGCTGCTGCTCCTCATCTCTTCTTCCTCCTCTTCTTCTTCTTCTTCTTCTTGTTCTTCCAAATAGTCTCTTTCACCACCAAATTGTAGATCTTCAATTCTCATTATACTCTCATTCTTCACCTCCTCCTCCTCTTCTTCTTCTTCTTCTTGAAGTTGCAATAGCAAAGGTAAGGGCAAGGGCGGCGGAGGAAGCAGCCTGGTCATAAGACTTTGAGTGCAGGCATAGGATGCGAGAACGACGCCGTATGGGAGGGACATAGTGAAAGCGAGGGCGGAGACGACGAACAGGGGAGGAAGCAGCACCGGAGCAGATGACATAACCACACCTGCCATTATCACTTTCTTTGCTGCATCCATCATTCTATTACTACTACTAAACCAGTACCAGTTTTGCTTCTCCTCTCTTTCAACATCATCATAACAAGTCTCATAATCCACGACCTCCCACTCCTCGCTGCATTTCTTCTCCATTCAATTCGATCGATCGCCTCCAAATTCTCATAATCACTTTAATTTCATTCTTGTTTTGGGAAGGAAGCAGCGGTGACACGCGTCGGGAGAACAAGGCTCGATTTGCATGACCCATTAGCGTTCGCCACACCACCCACCACATGCATTGCATGCACGCCATGCTTTTTATTAATAAAATAAATTCAAAGTGGAAACAAATTCATCTCGAACTTATTAAACTATCTCGTTTTTATGAGTATTTTAAAATTAGACCTGAATATATATTTAACTAAAATATATTAAGTTGTACACTATTCATGCGTTGAACTATTCATGACATGTTATGTCTTAATTATAATGGGGTTATTTTAAAAACTAAAATATTTTATTTTGAAAAAATAGTCAACTTTATTAGAATCCACCATTATACACAATTTTTTTTTAATACTATATAAAAAATAAGGTGTTAGGGTAATATAATTAATTTCATCATGTCTAATACGATCCCGATCGAAATCGTATCGATACACTATAAAAAATGCATTATATAGCAACGGAATAGTGACGGAAAATTTTTCCGTTTCTAAATTTTAACGGATTAACAACGGAATTGTTGTAAAATTTTAGTAACGGAATCAATGACGGAATTATCCATTATTAAAATTTTAGTAACGGAATTGTAATTGAAGAAACCATTCTAAAAACGGAAATTTCGTTACAAATATGTTGTTAATAACGAAATGTAATTCGTTGTTAATTTTTTTAGCAATTATCGATATTACTACGAATAAATCCATTACTATAATTTCTTGTTTTAGTAATGAAAAAAATTCCGTTGCTAAAAAAAAAATAGTAATAAAAGACATCTTCGAGTGAGGACGGACTCCAAATTCACCTTTCCAGCAAGTGAGACTCCTATAACTAATTATAAGAACTTATTTCATATTCATTAATTGATTCAATTACATAGACCATAACATATATATATAGAGAGAGATAACTAACAATCAACTATACACAATCCCAATACTCATTAACAATTAAATATAAAAACAATAACTTATAATAAAACTATTAATGGTATCAGTGTCCTAGTTAACTAGCTAGCTCTTTTTCCACCTCAAATTCTGTAACACATATATATAGAGAAATGATTATCGGTGAATAAGTCCCAAGACAAATATATGAGAATAGACTAATTCATATATAGTATTATGCTTGTATTTCTATCAAATAATTGTTGCATCGCTTATATTAATACCTTCCATCATTTTATTTAGATACATGTATTTTCTTTTCTGTTTTTTACTTCTCCATTAGTTGAAAATGGTTATTTAGTTTTGATATGAGTAATATAAAATTGAAAAGAATAAATTATTTTTAATATTATTAATGAAACACCTTAAAAAGAAAAGAATAATTTTTTAAAGTAAGTTGGATATTTTTTGTCTAATAAGTAGAAAAGGTAAAGAAACGTACCGTCGTTTTGTGTATGATTATAATTAGAATTAGCCCAATGATACCGTCGGAATAATTCGAATTTTGGCCCTTAACGTTAGTGAAAACTCATTCTAACATATTCCTACTATTTCCTTTCTCCAATAATTTTTTTAAAAAAAAAGAGAGAATAAAATCAAAACTTAATTTTGGCATCTGCTTATTCACCAATGAGGTTCACGAAATTGATTATGGTGGGCTAAATTTTATTATTATTTCCCACATTTATTTCAACTATGGCGTGTGAATTATGATTTCTTACATTTGGACTTTTTGCATAGGTAGGCCCAATTAAACGCTGCATTCATTACCACATTTAACACTCAATAACCTTTGCCTTTTCTAATTATTAATGTCAAAGATATTTCATTAATATCATAGATATTTAACTATAAAGTTATTTCGAATTGTACGTATATCCATTCTTCTTGTGAAAATAGTATTAATTGAAAAAAAAAAAAATCCGAAAATAGCATTCTTGGTTGAATATTAAAGAGGGTTTTTCCAACAAACAATTAATCTGGAGGTCCTTTTATGCAATTTACTCTTATGGTTGCAGGTGAAGATAACCATTCAACACCCATCAGCAAATAAAAAACTACTAGTTTGAGATATATAGTTTACCAAACTTAATTAACATGAATATTACAATATTCATCATGACATGAACATGATATGATCTTATAAAAATTATATTAGATCAAGGACACATAATCCCAATTAGTTAGTAATTAAAAATAGTGATTAAGAAAAATATCTAGTTTTGGGTTGGAATGGATGAATAGACTTGGCACCGCAAATTGGTCCTCAGCCACACAATGGTATTATAATTTTATTGCCTTTAATTTGTTTGATTGCTTCACCTTAATAATTACTTTCTCTTCCCTTTAATTAATTAATAATTAATTATCATGGCTCAGAATAGACCTCTATTTCTTTAATTTTGTTCTCATCTTACTCTATATTCATTTTGTTTGTTTTTTTTTTAATGAGAGGATAAATCTAGTTTTTTTTTTTTTATTATTTTCAATCTCAATTAATAGTTGCTTGAGGACCCCACCACTTCTCCACTAGTGCCGCCCTAAGTTTCCATTCTCCAACAATCAACTTTCTTATTACTTTTCAATGTAAATCCCATCAATAATCATCATGCATTGCTAGCAAACTTTATTCCAATATATAATACTTCAACATCACTTGAAATATAATCCAAACACTTGCTCACTTTATCATTGTAGAATGAATTGAATAGATAATGTACTATCATAGTGATTAACATATATATAAAGTCAACACATGGTTATCTTTGTCATGGTAACATTTAATTGGTAGAATAATGTAATAAAACTAGCTAATGAGGAAGGGACTAGCATACAAAGTGATTAGTTCATAATTTTCATCGTCACGAGATAAAAGGACAGGCATATTAATTATATTGGTTCCTCACTAATTTTCTGTGGGCATATATCTCATATATATAAAAAGATTTGATTTTGTCCACTTTGTAGATGAATTATTACAATTTTATTTTAAGATGAAGAAAAATCCATGCATATAGGAAATCCGTGACACCTATTGATTTAATTTCATGTAGATCCGAAAAGAATCTCCAATTTTGAGTACTTATTTGACAATATATGTACCAACACAGACATATAGTGCAAGGATGACAACGCAAAAGATAACTTATATATAATGGTTTTCTGGCATATTATCAATAAGAATTGTGCATAATTGGTAAACTCTAACTTGGAGTACATTTTTTGCTATATATAAATTCATTTTCATTAGTTTTATTTCTAACGTAACCTAATTTACATGATGATCTTGGCCAATAGTCATGTAACCCTAAATGGAAATAATGTAACAATTGTCATCTAGCTACTTTTGATGCCAAAATCACATAAAAGAAAATTGTAGCTATATTAAGTTTGGGTAAAATGGTAAGAAAGTGAATTTATATTTTTCATTTTTATTAGTGTTAATAATAAAATGAAATCTACTAAAATATTAAATCAGTACTTTAAAAATAATTTATATTTTGTCATTTTGATATAGAAATGACTGACCACTCACCAAAATTGTTATTATGCAGAATATGAGTTTTTTGTGAAATAACTTTTATTTATAAGAAATGAAAATTGAGGTGGAAAGATTGGATTTGATTCGGGAGGAATTGATTTAGGAAGAGTGATATATGCCGACTCGTCGCTGTCTTTAGGGTGGAATGACGAAAATGGGGCGCACACTTATTCAGCCTTAGCTTCTTCTTCTTTTTATTTCTCATTATTAAATAAATAAAAATATCCACCACTGACCACCCCACAATAATCTATCTATATATACATATATATAATCCTTCTAAACTTAGTACTCATATCAACAAGTACTAATCCAAATTCCTAATTTTAGTTTAGAGAGACTTGAGAGTTTGAATTCCATTGAATTGAGCAATGACCAAGGTATACCCTAACGCAGCATCCGCATCGTCGTCACCGCTGCCTACCTCCAACTCCGATCAAGGCAAAATCATATGCGGCGCCGATGCTCATCAACCGGCAGTGGTGCTCACCGTCTGGAAGAAGTCGCTCCTCCTCAGCTGCGAGGGTTTCACGGTGTTCGACCCCCGAGGTAACCTCGTCTACCGCGTCGACAATTACTTGGCCGCCACTAAGGGCCAAATCTACCTCATGGACGCCGAGGGTGCCACTCTTCTCACCATTCGCCGCAAGGTACCAAATCATCCTAATTCATGTATCTCTTTGTTGATCAATTATAATTTTATTTATGATCAATTGATTGAGTAATTGGTGCGTACGTGCAGAGGTTGAGCCTGGGAGAGACGTGGCTGATCTTCGAGGGCGAGGAGTCAGAGAACCCTAGGTTTACGGTGAAGAAGAACGTGAGCCTCGTGAACGGCCGGTGCCTAGCGCACGTGAGCTCGGCCTTCCAGAAGAAGAGCGCGCCGGCGTACGAGATCGAAGGATCGTACGCGCGGCGGTGCTGCGGCGTCTATGACGAGAAACGGCGGCGCGTTGCGGAAATCAAGCAGAAGGAGGCGGCCGTCGAAGGAGCCGCTTTCGGCAAAGACGTTTTCCGGCTAGAGGTTCAGCCGGAATTCGATGCGGCGGTGGCCATGGCGTTCGTCATCCTCCTCGATCAGATGTACAGGAATAATTAATCGGTGATTAATCAATGTAGTAATCAGATTTTTTTGGATAGATGGGAGGTGGTTTGTTTCCCTCTTCCTCCTCCTCCTGTTCTGCTCCTGTGTGGTTTGGTTTTTTGGTTTTATTAAAAAAGACCAAGCTAAATCAGTTGTTTTTCACTTCTCATTTTCTTCTTTCTTGTGTAAGTAAACTTTAAACCCCAATTTTACACCTTTTTTTTTCTCACTTATCTGTCGTTCTTCGATTCTCATTTTCGTATATACATGTCACTGGGATTGGGGTTTATTAACTTTACATAGTTCTACGAGCACACTCCATTAATCCAACTCACTAGCTGGGTTTCTACTTTCAAGAAACAAACTAATAAGTAGCGACAAAAATAAATTAAAATTTATGGGGATTTGGCCACAATACTTAAAAGTTATGTAATAATAGAATAGTGTATGACATTGGTGATTTATTTGTTAGAAACCTTTATTCAAATCATGAACTATGATCCACTTTGCAATTATATATCTACACTTTCAAACCGTAACAACTGCATACAATCTTTTTTTTTCGTTTTTTTTCAATTACAACTCGTCCAAACTGGTCGACAATACAAACTTTGAATTTATTTATTTGAAATAATCGGTTTGAGAAATTAAACATTGAGCATTTAGGTATGTATATGAGTTGACGAAAACAAAATTCGACCTGCACTAGCTAGATATATTCAAGTAACATTGATTGTCATCATTAAGTATCGAAAACCGACCTATGCTTCATAATGGCCATCTTCTCATTGAGCTAATTGAAACCTAACAACTAACAAATGAATAGTGGGAACGATAACAATTTAAAAGTATGAGTCATTACAAGATTTTAACTAGCTTAAATCACAAAAAAAAATAATATTAATATATACTCCCTTCGATTTTTTTAAGTGTTATATTTCACTTTTTTTTCTTATTTCTAAATAAGTGTCTTATTTCAAAATTATAGAGTATATTTATGACAATATTTTAATTTTACCCTTATATAATACTTATTGAAATTTGATATTATTTGTATGAATGTATTTATTATACTATTCAATAAAAGGTATATAAGTAAAAATTTTATTTTATTGGTATGTGTGATTTAGTAAAATAGGACATTTATTAAAAAATGAAGAGAGTAACAGGTTTTGACTTTTGAGGGTGGTGTTAAAATTAGAAACCAAGTCATATATTTGATGATTTAATTTATTGTTGTCCCTAAAATATAAAAATCAAATGGCGGTGGCATTTATATGATAGTCCAATTATATAGTTGGACTAGTTTAACAATAAGTTGCCGGCCTTCTTTTTAATTCATATTTTGTACGCAGTATAGTGCATTCAACCTCCTGTGCCCATGTAATACTCCGTCCCCGCACATTTTACTTAACACGTTTTATAATTATAATACACTTATATAAATATAAAATGAAGGAGTAGTATATAACTCTACAAATTAGTGTTAATTATCTCACTTAATTTGTGACCCTGGCTTTTTAGCTCGTTGCATTGGCAATTTTATTTTCTTTATGACAATAATAGTTTATTATTTCTATTTTATAATATCTTTATTTGAATTGCGTGGTTCGTGCGTTATTTATCTAATTTAATATTGAAAATAACGAGGCTACGTATAATAGTTTGGGATTTGGACTTTCAATAAGTCGTTGTCTGGTATTTGTGTTATTGTAAACTAATCAACGTAACTCAATTAGGTGTAAGACAAAGGTGATTTATGAAGAGTATCAATGTGTTGTACTTAGCTAGCCTAATCTTCTGGAGATTTCTAGAGCACTAGCAGCTGCCTAGTCAATCAAATTAATGGGCATAATCCCCAAAAAAAAAGTATTAAAAAATTAATAAATTATAAACATAAATTTTAAGCTAAGCTTGCGATATATAGTTCCACGCGTAGAGAAAACGGAAGGCGTTCATTACTTCATTATTAATTATTTGTTATCGTGCTTCTGAAATAATATAAGTTAATACATTAATGGAAGTAATTCCTTAATTATCTTCATATAAAAGCATGATTAGATTAAATTAAATTAGTTGCCTTAAATGTTTGGTCCAAAAGTCGGTTAACGAGGTTGCTAACATGTGCTATATTATTTGTCATGAATTTTTATGTAAGAAAAACAAGGATATTAAGATACTTTATATCGTACGTTTCTATTGATATATATTTTTTTTAGTTCGACCCATTGATCGACATAATACTATTAATGGACTAAAATCAGTAAATTATAAGGGAAACTCTATACAATATAAATAAAAATGAGAGAGTGGAATTTAGCCTTTAAAATGTAAAGGGTATATTTCTCACGGCCGGTTTACTTTGGGCCTATAAATGCATGGTCCAATTCAATCAAAACTTGGGTCACTATACTATATATTTGTGAATCACTGCTGCTTGATAATTATAGACTTTAATCAATAGGCACCAATGTGATGGATAAAGTATCACAAAACAACCCAGCCCTTATAGTATCTTTGTCTTGGACTCAAACTCATGTTTTCTATTTTGAATTTATTTTGTAAGCCTACACAACAATCGAATTATAAATAGTGAAAATTACTTTGTAATAAGTTAAGATTGTGATATTCATATTTTACTATGAACTATTACATTTATTTAGCAATAAGAAAATGGCGAAAAATTATCATCAAATCAATAAAAAAAGAACGTCTTGAAATATATGGGGATGTTATGCTCTAATCCTACCATTTATTTATCTAGCTTTTTAACTACATAGGAACACTTATTGCAACACAACTCAATTATTGATTCGTTTATTACACTGCAATTTATAAACCATATGATTGATTGACTCGCAATATCTATCTCAAAAGTCAAAACCAGTCAAACCGGTTAATTATTCTTTATATATATAATCATCATTTCCTTAAACTAATCGATTCGTCAGTTATCGTATTTTCTTATTGAATATATATAACTAATTATGCTTCATGATGATGATGAATATATTGTTACATTTTTAACGGTTGGAAAAACTGGATAGTTACAAAGCAGTTGACCTAAAGGTCTTGATATGCTGAAATTTGATCTTCAATGCATTATTTATTTTGCCAAATTTACTTTTTTTTTTTTAATTGAAAAAGTGTACCAATAAAACCAAAAAACGAGCTTTATTTTGAGTCAGAAAAAAAGGAAAAAGGAAAAGAAAGAAAAAGAAGGAAGAAAATGAGAATCGTTAATGGACGGAGGAGTGAGTGGCGTTCCAGCTGAGGCGAGTGAGGTGAGAGAGTAAAGAAAGCTGTGTCTTCCAAATCGAACCTTGTTCTTCTTCCTTCCTTTCCTTTCCCCTCTTACACGGAATCCTCTCTCTCTCTAGAAATCCGCCCTTTGATTTTCCTTTGACTCTAACGTATTCATTTCGTTGTTGGTAGTTGGGACTTGGAATATGCGATGGCATGCCCGCCCAATTCCTTCTTCTACAACGCTTCCCTGTGCGCCTGCAACCCCGGCTTCCTCTTCAACGCCACCTCCAACTCATGCGTCCTCTTCGCGGCGGAGTCGCCGCTCGTCCGGCTAGGCAGCGGTGTCGACTACGGCTCCGCCATCACCTTCCCCGCCGCCATCTTCTCCTTCGACTCCATTAAGAAGTTCACCCAGTCTCAGGCCGTCTTCCTCGAAGCCACGCTCGTTATCCTCCTCGTCTGGCTCTCCTTCTGCCTCCTCCTCCGCCTCTTCCCCCTCGGCTCCGACGCCCGCTCCGCCCGCTTCAGGATCCGCTGGTGGATCAGCCGCCTCGACGTCGCCTTCGCCACCCGCCACTGGCTCCACGACCACCACCCCGTCGTCAAGCGCAAGACCGAGCTCGGCGGTGCCTTCTCTATTGCCAGCTGGATCCTCTTCATTGGCTTGTTCGCCGCGTCAGTACTCCAATTCCTTCCACGATTCATGCTTGCCTTTGATTCTCTTCTCTTCTCTTTCTGTAATTTGAATTAAATTGATCACCTAATTTAGGGTTCAGGTTGCTCTACCAAACGGTATCGAAGCGAAGCGTTGAGGTGCATAGCGTGAGAGCTGCCAATGGCCCTGACTTGGAGTCATTCCTGAACGATATGGAATTCAATATTACCACCATTTCCAACATGAGCTGTGCTCAGTTGCGCGGTTTAGATACACTTGTAACCGGGAATCCTTTCTTCATTGATCAGAGATCCTATCGTCTCTCCACCTTTGCAAACTATTCTTGCCTCAACACCACTACAGGTCCAACAGTAACTCTTCGCTGCAGTAACTGTCGTCTCATAAGGGACGTCGCCTACATCTCGTGGCATTTTGTTGATCTTCCCAACAGCCCAGCCACTGCAGTTGGCTTTCAGTTTAACCTCACTGCAAAGAAAAATGACAGGAAGAAGCATTTGAGTTTCGTGAGTGGAATTGTGAAGAATGCCAGCGACTTTGATGACAAACCGGTTACATATAGAGGGGCAGTGCCAAACATTCTGAAATTCAATTTATTTCCTAGGCTTTACCGGAATTTGCGCGACTTGAAGCTCATCCAGCCTCTGTTTCATGATTTTCTTCCTGGTTCGTCATTCAGTGAGGTAAGTCAGCTTCAAGCATCGCTCCAGAACTCTAGAGATGGACTCATCAACACTACGTTGGTTGTCAATTTCCTATCTTCATATATAGTTGAGATTGACAATCAAAATGTTTTAGGACCTGGTGAGTGGTTTCATCAAATATTTATATGTTGTTGTCTTTCACTTGTTATTTGAGGGTCTACACTGGTTAGGTTCTTCATTGTGTTTGTAGCTTCCACTTATTTACTTGCACGCTATCCTGTTGCACTTTTCGATCTTTATGGTTCTTTGGGTAGACGTGGTGGCAGGCATAGCGAGTGTTTATTGAGTTTTCAATAATGCTTTGAATCTTCTGAAATGTGTTTATAGTTATTATAGTTCACTTTAAGGAAGTTGATTATTTCAGAATAAACAATGTCCTGTTTTCAAATCTGAGGTAGCATAGAGAGCATTTGAAAAGTGGGATTTCTTTTCACTAGTTAGTTGGAGAAGATGTTGATATGATGTGGTTCTTGAGATTGTTCTTTCTATTGTTAACCTGCTTATTTTAGCCAAATAAATACCAACTTAGAAATTTATTACTCATTCTCGAGCATTTGTTCCTAGTTGGTTTCTTTGCTTGAGGGTTTCTATATATAAAGTTCAAGAGTGGATAAAATTAATGAAATTGGATGGCAGTTTTTAACCACCATCTTTTGTGGAAGAGATTGTTCTGTGGTTATTATTTCTCTGATTTGATGATTTTTCTTTCGTCAGTCAATAGTTTGACAGTCACTTTCTTTTTCCAAAATTGCAGTGAGCTTCCTTGCTGATCTCGGAGGCCTTTATTGCATAAGCCTCGGTATTTTTTTCTGCTTAATGGTCCAAGTACGTCACGTGTACCCTATATTTGCTGTTCTGTTATTTATCTTTTGTTTAATTTTCCCTTTCTAGTTCTACATTCTTTCATTTATTATTCAGGTGCTAATAAGGAGAAAACTGCATACGTAGTGTTATTTTCATTTTTATGTCATTAGAAATGGAAACTACTCATTATAGTATTTTAAGGGTAATAAGTCAAGATGTTGGAACTTGATCAATTACTAAAGAGATATATTTGTATTAGTTCTGTACCTAGATCCATTCTCCTGCCTTCTTGGTGAAAGGAAATCCATCTTGTGAACTGTGAAGTACCGAGTGTTCATTCATGAAGAGAACCCCCAGCCTGACAAAAGATAGAATCCAACTCCTGGTCTATTTACCATGGAAAATTATCCTCATCTATTGAAGGTCAATATTTTTGCTTTCTTGATATTCCTAATTCTTTTCTCATGCACAGTGTGAATACAGAATTAAGCGGCTCCGCTACGAGGATACCATAATGAAAAACATTAGGAATCGTGGAAAAGCCCAACTTCGTTGGGAAAAGGTGAGCTTTCTATTCCAGGGAAGGCCATAGAACAATAGAAGTGTTTATGGCTAAATCGGTAACGATATGAGTAACAAAACTTGTAGTACACCCCCTAAATCTGGTTAAATGAGACTGAAATCAACTAAAAATAGACTTATTGTTATGAACGAGTTAATCCGCTACTATATTTCATGTAACCAATGTCAAACTCTTTAAAAGAATTACATTTGGTTTTAGTGTTATTGGGTCAGATGTACATTACATTGCGACAACTGATTCACTATTGACATAGCTAAAAAAAGAAACGTATGATTAAATCTCAAAACTGGTTGAAGGTAATGACTGAATTCGTTTGAAAGTAATCCAAGACAATCTATTTGTTTGGTTATTCCATATTGGTTGTGCCTAGCTCAGTTCCAAGTTTACTTGTTTTTCTTGAACTGATCAGACTTCTCATATTTTGCACAGTTAAGAAAATATGTTAGATACACTTGGGGATCTTGCTCACTGGAGGACAGCAGAAGTGAGAAAAACATGGCAAGTTGCACTGATGTTATGACAAAATCATTCCATCCGAACGGGTCTTCACGTAAGCGACGAATGCAGGATAGATCTATTGCAGCCAGTCTTACCAAAAAGGTCACCCTGCCGAATGAGAAGGTAGGCACTTGATTGTTATTTGACACATCCTTTCTTTCCATATTAGTGGCAAGTCTGTAATTTATGGAATAATTGCTACAGGAAGTGGAGGCAGAGAATTCTCAAGTGGTCAGATCTTGCTCAACTGGAGCTCCAGAAAACGTAGAAGGGAGATTATCTTTCTCTATATGTGGGCCAGTAAGTTTTATGGCCTCTTTTTCTGACATGAAACTTTTCTGCTCTTTATTTGATATGGTCCTCACCCGGAAGCATGTTTTTTAGCTTATTACATTTATATATCTCACTGATGGCATCTATAAAGGTGGCTGCGAACCAGTTCACCAAACAAGCATATCGGCATGATAATAGGGGAACCTAGAAATAATAATAATAATTATTATTGTTACTGCTATTATTATAATTTTAATTAGTTTGCTATATTTAAATTGAGTTTCTATTTATGAGTTTATGCATTTTCGTAAAATTGGACAGTTACTAGCCTAAGGAATATTTCCATTTGATCCCCTGGGTTGCCTATCCAATTGGGGAGGGGGGTGCAGAATGCTCATTGTGAAAAGATTGTCTTTTTGTTCTTAGTTTATTGCTTAATGGTAGGGGCCAGTCTCATGAAAAGAGTGTTTTTTAATACTATACTACAGTTCTTGACATCAGTTCTTTTTCATCCGATCTCATATGTTAGCAAGAGAAACAGTGATGTACATAATGATATGGAATTGTGGTATAACTATTCTCCTATTTTTGTTTTATATTCTATGGAGTTGTTTGGTTTGATTGATAGGATTGATATGATTATCACTATTAAATCTCTACCTTTCAATCCATAATCCTCCATTTTTTTACACATCCTTATGAATTTAATCCCTTCTTATGCCACCTTAATCACTCAAATGAGTGATTATATAATCACACCAATTTTGGCTTGATTATAATCACTCGTTTGAGTGATTAAGGGGCATAAGAAGTGATTAAATTAATAAGCAAACGTAAAAGTGGAGTATTTTGGATAAAAAGGTAGAAATTTAATGTTGATTATCCTATAATCTTATCAATCAAACCAAACGACCCCTATATGTATTGTTAATTCCGAATCCATAATATATGTGTTAACATACAGAATGCTTGCACAGGCTGACCTTTTAAATCAAGGTGTTAAAATCAAATGTTTATTGTGTATGACATGATTTTTTAAAGTGCTTTTGGAATGTCATGATATCTTTCTTTACTTAAAAGTTCTTTTGTGATTTGAGCCAATGAGAGTTTGATTAACTTTTTATTGTCTCGGAGTTCAGGAAGAGCCATTTGGGGGAAGGCTAGAGCACAAGAACTATGAGGGTAAATCTTGATGACTTGTTTTCTCTCATATTAAGCTTCTGCTATTAGAGTAAATTTCTTCGTGAAAACTTTGTCGTAGTATAATAAAGTAGAAGTTAAACCACGAACGAGTAGCTTTAATACTCCAAGAGTGAATGAAAGTTGGAGTCCCATCCATTCTTGTTCCTGTTTCCTTTGCCATGACAAAGGGCATAAAGGAAATTTGTGTAATCAATAGAATTAGGCGGGTGGTGGCCCTTTCCCTAAATGCAGAGTTCTTTATGGAATTTAGATAAAGTGACGAGCTTGTTGAGGTCTAATAGGAGTTTGGTGAACTTTGCAGAAGCTGAAGATTGGGTGGAAGGCAGGAATAGGAAGAAAGATAAAGCATTAATGGTGAGGGACGAGTTACAAACTGGGCCACAAAAGGAGTCACATTCTGGGGCCAAAAGTTGCTGAACAACCAAATTCTGAATTCGATGTCTCATTTGACATAATACTGGATTCCTACTTCCTAGCATAGATCACAGGCAGTGGAGGCCATGTTTTTATTCATTCTTTCTTGTATTTATTTATGCTTCTTGATGCACTCTAGTTCGAGAAGACCCGTATAGAAAATTTGCTGACAACCTTCATTTTACTAACCTCATCAAAAGCATTTACTTGAGAACCATCTAGCTTGCTAGAAGCTTGAATTAAGGTAAAAAAAATATTGCTCACAAAAAGTGTGGTCCGAGAAGGGTAGAGCATGTTCTAATAAAATTGGTGGATGTATACTGAGTGGAGGAAGACTTATAAAAGTGATTATTTGTGAAGTTTAAAATATCAATGAATAAATGAGGCTCTATCCAAAAAATAAAAATAAAAGAACAAGTCAGTTTACTTGGAGGCTGCATGCATCTTAATTGAAGCATCATTCCACAAGAAATATAGTTGCATAATAATGGCTGGAGGAGTGATTTAAATTATTATTATTCAAATCACGAGAGAGGAGTATATATTATGCAAATAACAAGGCCGAAATAAAAAGCCTGCAAAAGTATATATTTGAATTTGCACTTCACATCACATATTAACATGTATGAATGAAATACCAAAAAGGTTGGTTCAAAATCTATATCCAAGTTTAGTCTCTCCACATTCATAGACAATAAAAATAAATATGTTAATTTGCAAATGGCAAAAGCAAGCATCCCAGCGCGGTGCTCTTCCATTACTTAACTCGACACCAATTTCATTAACATTATTAATGCATGCAACCAACAAACACACATCTTGGTCTAGATTACTCTCATTAAATTTGTTGTTTCTGTATATCATAACTGAAAAAAGAAAGTGACGCCACTTTACCGGGCAAAACTTCCTTCCGCATCAATACATCACAAATCATTGGTGATCTCTTGTGGCCGCATTTATGAAGCGGAGGAAGTAAAACTTAACGAATACGATGATCTCAGCTACATAGCTATAAGTTTGCCTAATTTACAATTCATTCCTTCATTAATCTTGTTTTGAAATTAATGGCTTTTTTTAATTTTTATACAATAATTTAGATTTAGAAAAAAATAAAATAAAAATGAATTTCCACGTTAGGGAAAAAGAAAAGAAAAGGAAAGGTAGGGAGTTCAGCTGCCGATGGCCAGCCTCCTCAATTTCTACCCCAGCCATCTCCTTCTCCGCCCTCCCCTCCACTGCACCGCCGCGGTATTCATTGTCGCCCACCACCCCCACTCCCATTATTACGTAGTTCAAAGTCGTCGCAATTGAAATTGGGTTGCTCGATTTTCACAATTCAAAATCCTTCATTAGTCAATAATCATCGAGATTCAGCACTCCCTAAATAAATTAATAATTCCAGAATGGCGTCGGCGGCGGCGCCCACAGCTTCCATTTCGCAAAGCCCTCTCAGTGCTTGCAATACACGCAGCAGCCGGCGTGCTAATATATTGCCATCTTTCCCGGTGGTTTTGTCTGTTTCTTCTTCTTCTTCATCCTCTTACTCTGTTGATGACGGAAATGCTCCAAGGAATAGAAGGGTGACTTGTGCTTGCGTCGCGCCGCCTCAGAAATTTCAGCCTGCGAATTATAACGTATGCCTTCACTTTCACGAAATCAATTTATTCGATGTATCGTTTCTTTTTAATTTTTATTCATATTATGCGTGGGCATGTTGACATGATTGGATTCAGTTACTTTGGTTTTGATTTCGATTCTATTCAGCTACCTGGTGCTACCTATGAGTTAACTCTACCATGATGCATCCTTGCAAGATCCTCAGTTAACATTGCATATTTGTTTCCAAGGTTGTGTTTGTTGCTTCTACTTTGGATACTCAGTGTCAGTTTTGGGCTCTTGATTGAGAACTGTTTGAATGACTTTATATATCTGATAGATGGTTATAGATTAACAGATTTTAGTTATCATGGTGCATTTGCTTCGGATTATATGTATCTGTTTTGAAGTGGAAACGTAGCCTTACATTCATTTTCTCCAGGGTTCTCACAAGGCAGATAACTTGAGCATTGAGGAGCACGAGGAGAATGATTCAGATGTGCTCATTGAATGTCGAGATATTTATAAATCCTTTGGGGAAAAGCACATATTAAGAGGTGTGAACTTCAAGGTGATTTTCTTATTTATGTTGAACTCACTTGAATCTTTAGCTTAATCATGTATTCATAATCTAATGTATTTGTTATTTTCACTGAGGTTCTTCAAAATATATAGACTTCACAATATACTTTAAAAGATGGTGATTTTACCATCATGATTTTAGGAACAATCTATATTTGGTATGTGGTGGTTTTTAAGTTGGTGCATGTTTATTCAATGGATCGCCAACTCGCTACACGATGACCCATTTTGGTATTCTGGGTAATTCAACTTGCACACTATTAATTAGTGGGATCGTTTAAGCTTATTTGCATGTTTCCTAACAACTATTTATTGTGAATGCATATAAGAATAACTTTGCGATGGATTAAAGTGATTAGGCTTGTGTTGCCACAAAATCCAGATTCTTTGTTAAAATGTTTTCGTATCAACAAAAGTTAATTTCTTTTGTAGATTAGGCATGGAGAAGCTGTTGGAATTATTGGGCCATCTGGAACAGGAAAGTCAACCATTCTGAAGATTATGGCTGGGCTTCTTGCTCCAGACAAGGTAATTCTTCAAAGTTTGTTCCGGTTTTATTGGTATGATGTTAATACTTTTTAACTGATCTTAGTTTTGCTTGAAGCTGCTTTTAGATTGACACTGACTGTCTTTGTGGGATCTCTTATTAATTATGAACAACTAGGGTGAGGTATTCATTCGTGGTAGAAGAAGACACGGGTTGATCAGTGATGAGGAAATATCTGGTCTCAGAATCGGCTTGGTAAGAGAATATTGTTGCACTTCTACTATTCAAGTTCCAAACAGTTCTTGAATCTCTTGCCCAATGTAACAGGTGTTTCAGAGTGCAGCACTTTTTGATTCTCTCACAGTTCGTGAGAATGTTGGTTTTTTATTGTAAGATATTAGACTTTCTAAGAAGTTTTTGCTTCACTATTAACCAAAGTTCGTGTTTTAGTCAATTGTAAATATCTTTCTTAAAATTTCTGTTACAGATATGAGAATTCAACTATGCCAGAAGATAAAATTGCCGAACTTGTGACAGAGACTCTAGCAGCTGTTGGACTAAAGGTGTGCTACTAATGATCATATTTATCATAGATACCTTCAAACCTTCCACGGTTTTAAAAAATTACGATACATATATATGGTCAGTCCTGTGATACCTATTTAGTAGGAAGTTCATAGGAAAATATCTCAGAAAATGTAATCCAGCATAATACATTGGAATACCATACTGACACCACTGTGCTAATAGCCCGTCGTGCAAAGTGAAAGGGCTTATTTACCTCTCTAGGCAGAGGTGCTAAAAGTGAAGTTTTTTTACAGGGAGTTGAAGAAAGTTTACCTTCTGAATTGTCCGGTGGGATGAAAAAGAGAGTTGCCCTTGCTCGTTCCATCATTTTTGATACAACAAAGGATGCAGATGAGCCTGAGGTAGTATTTTCTTCTCCTCTTTTTTGCTTAAGGAAATTCTGGTTCTTTGGTATACAAGATTTACATATTTATGGTTTGTATTATCCATAATATTGTTTCAAGGTCATAACCTGTACCATATTCTCACTACAATAATCATTTGCATCATCCAAGGAAAAACAGCACCATCAATCTCTTAGTCAACTGTGATCACAGGTGTATTCGTCCGTACATTCCGGTATTTATATCTCTATTGTATCTTCTGTATTTTGAACAGGTGCTCCTATATGACGAGCCAACAGCTGGTTTGGATCCCATTGCATCCACTGTTGTCGAAGATCTCATACGCTCGGTTCATATGAAAGGTGAGGATGCACTTGGGAAGCCTGGGAAGATTGCATCCTATGCAGTAGTCACTCATCAACACAGCACAATCAAAAGAGCTGTTGATAGGTAGTGATTATTTTCTAGACATTAGTTCCTCCTAGAAATTAGTGATTATCTTATCCTAAGACTAATATCAATATCATATCTAGGCTGTTATTTCTATATGAAGGAAAAGTTGTTTGGCAAGGAATGACTCATGAATTCTCATCCTCAACAAATCCAATTGTTCAACAGGTACTTTTCTGCCCGCTTCTCTTCCGTTTTCAATATAACTGATTTGTGTACTCATCGGGCAGGAGAGGTAGGAGTTGTGAATTCTCCTCCTGAACAGTCAACACAAACTTTAACTTGGTCATTACCTTATTCTCCTCTATATTCCTTCCTTGTGGATTTTGGATTTGTTAATGCCTTTGTCCCCAAGCCAATACATTGTGGAGACCGGTAAAGAGTCATATATTCTCTTCCCAATTCAAAGTTGGGTTGGTATTATGTCATCAATTCTTGCAAGAATACATTGTTTCCTGGTGAAGTTGTTGTCTATTTGCTTATGACGCTTTCCAGTTTCCGATCATTGCACTTTCTTATTAGTACTAGTACGATTTTTACCATATAGACTATAGAGCATTTAAATAATTGTTCTCATACACGAGTTGTTTTTCAGTTTGCATCTGGTAGCTTGGATGGGCCAATTAGATATTAACTGGTATGAGGTATGCGTCTTCGGATCATTGGTGCAGGCTGCAGAGTATTCATTGAAAGGTCATTTAGAAATTTCGATCTTCTTTATTGCAATGTATTTGCTACAATTTTCCCATTTGTAGAATTTAGTTGAGTTGCTGCTAAGAAATTTAATGAAATGTGATGGTGTTGATTTCTGGATATCATATCCCTTTGATTTTTCATTGTACTGGATTACAACTTTACAATTTTATAATGAAAACACTAACCCACGAATAGCATCGAATTCATCTCTAAAGCATGGATTGCAGAGTGCATAATAAGCCTCAAGGAATCTAATGCTTTGGGAGTGACACAAGATTGTTCTTTTAGGTTAGATGTTGATATTATTATGGCATCAAAGGTTTTTCAAGAATGCCTTTTACCCCTATGTGAATCGAATTTGATTTCTTTGATACACTTTTGATTGCTCATCATTGATGGACAAGATAACGTCGTATTCAAAGCAAAAGTTGGGGTTGATTTTGTAATTCTTCAAAGATCAAACCCTAAAGCCAATAGGTGATCCAAGGTCATGCTACAAATAAATGTAATCCAAGATCAGCTCAACATAAGAAAAAACAATGATAAATTTGTGCTAATTAACTTCATTTACCATACAATACCAAGTCAATTCTTGGTCTGCAAAATGTAGTTTCTGGTTTGACCATAACAACAAAGACCAGTAATACCTACATAGAAACTAACAAGACTAGTTACACAGAATATCCACTCTGAAATCAGTCCCTCATTCCCATCTTTCAGTGCCTTTCCTAGCATCGCCGACCGGCCTTCCCCATCACACACGCTTCCGTTCGGCTCGAAGCACATGCCTGGGTTACCGGCAAATGCTCCCGGAAACTTCCAGTAGCCCTGCCTAGTGGGAATGATCCCAGAAAGACAGTTATAAGACATGTTCAACAGCATTAAGTTTCCAAGACTGGATATGTTCTCTTGAATAGACCCTGAAAATGAGTTATGCGAGAGGTCTATCACCTCCAGACTCCACATTTTCCCCATACCTGCAGGAATTTGACCTTCAAGAAAATTATATGACAGATTTAGGTATTCAAGGCCTTGCAACCCAAAGAGCCCTTCTGGGATTGCCCCCTTGAGGGCATTATCAGAGATGTCGATCCCACTTCTGGTTGTGAGGTCATAGTCGAAGATCAGTTCGGTTCTATCAGAAATCACTATAGAAACTTGCATCTCAAGATCTGTGTACAAAAATGGTTTCTGCTCACTAAACTCAGCTCCACCATCATCCTTGTGGTTGAAGTTTGAGCTAGTGTTGAAATTACCATCCGGTATGTAGCCGGAGAACTTATTGCCAGAGAGATTGATTGTCTTGATTGCTTCAAACGTGAACAACCAACTAGGCAAGGATCCGTTGAGCATGTTATGCGAGAGGGAGAGAAACCGGAGCTTGGACCATTTGGATACAGCATCATTCAAAGAACCAGAAAGTTGGTTTGAGCTCAAATCAACAACTTCCAAAGACTTGCACCCTGCCAAGGTAAGAGGGATCTCCCCAGAGACTCTGTTGTTGCTCAGAGCCAATATCCTCAGGCTATCCAACGCGTCGAGCTCGGGAGGAATCTCACCAGAAATATTGTTGCTGTTCAGCTTCAATGCCAACAACTGAAAGCATCCAACAATGTTCAAAGGAATTGATCCAGATAAGGCATTGTGTGAAAGATCAATCACTTGAAGATAGGTCAGATTCCCAATCCTCTCAGGAATCTCACCGGTGAGGAGATTATGAGACAGAAACAATGCCTTCAAGTTCTTGAGCTCTGTGATTGATGATGGGATCTCACCACTCAACTGATTATTCGACATATCGAAGTGCAAAAGGCTGGACTTGTCCGAAGGTACTGCAACAACGGTGGAAGGAAGATTTCCAGACAACCTGTTGAAGCTCAAGTCCAAAGCAACCAGTTTCTCAGAAAAAAGCAATCTTGGTGAAATCCCATATTCTAGTTGGTTGAATGATAGGTTGAGCTGTGTCAGCTCACGACAAGTAGAAATGCAAGATGGAATCCCTCCTAAAATGAAGTTTCTTGCCAAGTTGAGCACTGATAGTGACTCAGAGGCTGGCAAGAAGCAAGGCAGAGTGCCTGAAAACGAATTAGAGCCGAGGTTGAGATGCACCAAAGGCTGCTGAAAATCTCCAACAACCCCACTCAGATTATTGTGGGACAAATCCAAATACTGCAATGACATTGCAGAGTACAAGACATCAGGCATTTCCCCTTGGAAATTGTTGAAGCCCATATTAAGCTTCTCCAGTTTTGAAGAGAAATTCCCAATCCAAGCAGGAACCTCACCAGAGAACACATTGCGGCTGAGGTCAAGCACTGTAAGCTGGTTGAGCGCAGCAAGAACTTGAGAGGGGGAACCCTCGAACGAATTGTAGCTAAGATCCAAAACCTTGAGCTTTGTCAAGAGATTGAAGCAAGAGGGGATGGGCCCACGCAAAAAGTTGTGTGATAGAATGAGGGTTTGAAGGAGAGTAAGGTTGCAGAGAGAGGGGTGGATTTCACCGGTCAAGTTGAGGGAAGAGAGGTTGAGTGTGGTGAGCCGGTCGGTCCGGTTCGTTATGGAGAAGCCATTTTCAAACTGGAATTTCAGCTCCAAGATTGCAGCTTTTTGACGTGGGCCGGTTTCAAGATTATGAGGGTTTATGGAAACGCAAAACCCACCGAGAGGTGACCACAAGAAAGATAAGAAGAAGCAGAATATGAAATAACAAGTTCTGAATTTAGCTCTATCAACCATCCCTCTTTGCTTCAGTTTCATGGAAGACAGTAAGAAGTGAAGTAGCGTTAGTGTTCGACTTACCTTGTGAAGGAAATGGAGGAAGAGAGAGAGCACACTGAGCTTACCACCATCGTCCCAAAATGGACTGGAACTTCCGAGATAAAGCGAGAGTAAGAGAGAGAGGTGGTATCGTATTAATTAAGCAGAGGTGAGAAACCAGAGTTGAGACATTCTTTGTTGGTAGTCGACACACAACATCACACAAGTGGTAGAGCGGAAAAGGGGAAGGGAAAGATAAGTCATGGAAAGGAAAGCCAAAGGGAATAATAATATCACACACAACAATAAAGTTATAATTCTTGATTGCTGTGTAGTGTGTACTCAACTTTGAGTCCTCATTTTTCCTTCTTAATTACTTTTGTATTTCTAAATTTTGGCACCAAACCCTAGTTGTGAGATGTAAATAAATAAATAGATGATTGATGTATCTAAAAATAAGATTGTAAGTTTCTGGAAAAATAGAAAAATACTTTATAATGCATTCTACAGCAAATTAGGTTCTGAAAATAAGATTGAAATTTTAAAAGTTATGAGAAAAAGATGAAAATTTTGATAGATATGAAACCAATCAAAGCAATTCCTATAAATACTTCATTTCTCGTGTATTATTAAACGTGTCTTGTTATTTTTTACACGTAAAATAAAAAATAATGTATTAAATGAACATGCGATATAAAATAAATTTTAATAAATTAATTTTTATTATTTTTATAAATAAATCAGTATTAATAAAACTACTAGAAAAAGAAAATAAACCAACATTAACATAACAAATGGAATATAATATTAATGGTTAACAATATGTCTATGTACTCTTAAGTAGTTTTATTGGAGTGGAGTTAGAGTTGAATATTTGCATGATCGAGTTAATTCGACATGCGGTAATATGTAAAAATAATTATTTAAAAATTAAAATTTAAAAATTTAAAAATTCTCACTTTACATGATAACTTATCATGAAATATTTGATCACGTACTCATGTTATTTCAAGTTGGATGGCAAAAGAGCTGTGCACTCGTTGAAAATGTTACTTTAATAAATTGATTGTGTACAAAAACCCACACAGCAACCATTCATCCCAAAAGCTAAGCTCTTTCGGAAGGTAATTAAGGTTAGAAATTCAATAATTAATACATGTTCGTATTTTGTACTACTTTCTCAAGAAAATGTTTTCCGTGCAGAATTCATTGTGGATGCTTTTAACCGAGATGAGGTAGTAGTATTTTGATCAAGACAAGTTGTAGAATACTGTCATAATAAATGGATGCATGATTAGCAGAAGAATAAATTATTCTTGTAGTGTGTCGTATAACATGAGATCATTATTATAATAATTGTGACTCTGATTGATATAATAAGGATGAGACATTAATCATATTAATGGTGAAAGAGAGCATCAGCGGAGGTGGAGGAGTTGGACCTCACCACAACTTTACAAGAGAATCATTGGAGGCGGCGCCACCACTTATCTCTAATTTTCAGTCTTAATCTTAATCCAATTCCAAATCAAATCTAAATCCAAATCCAAATTTCATCCTTCCCATTCAGCCATTGATTCAGAGATCAAGAGTGTTCACAATTGTAAGATCACAGGCTTCTCTTGATGGGCCTTGCAACTGCTGCTGCTTCTGCCGCTGCTGCTGTTTTCAACGCAATCACAACCATTTCTTCTTCACTTAGCCACCATGCCTCCGATTCCCAATTCCCAATCTTCTCCTAACTCCTCTCTTTCCCTCAACCCTATATCCATCGCATCTCTCCCCATTACCCCTTTCCTCCTCCTGCTCTTCTTTCTTCATTCCCTTTTATAGCATTATCACTATCGCCATCATCCTAAATAATTAACAAGTAGTGTACAATCCCATCTCAGGTATGGCATCGGTGTTTCTGTACCACGTGGTCGGCGATCTGACGGTGGGGAAGCCGGAGCTATCCGAGTTCCCCGAGACGGAGACGGTGGCCGCCGCTATAGGGGCCATCGGTGACTCGGCGGAGGGGGGGATTCCGGTGTGGCGGAAGAGATCGGTCAAGAGCTCCTTCGAGAATGCCCAGAGCAGGCAACAGAGATTTGTGGGCATTCTCAACGCATTAGATATCGTCGCCTTCTTGGCCAGGGAGGATTGCTTGGCTGATCGAGAGAAGGCCATTAACACCCCAGTTTCCGAGGTTGTTGCTCCCGACAACTCTGCCCTTAAGGTTGTTGATCCCGGCACAAGGTTTTCCTCTCTCTCTTCATCTTCAATTTATGGTTTCATGCGATATTTCTGTTGCTACCCTTTCCATGGATCATACTATTAACTGATGATATTGTTGGAGTAGAAGATGAAATGAAAAGTAGTATTTTCTCTCTTGGACTAAGAAGCACTATTGATCATGTTTCTTCAGAATTTCATGATGTTTATGAACTATACTTGCTCTCGATTCTAGACTCTAGTTGTTCAATTTTTAGTGGAAGATTGTTATAATCCACCCCGCACTGGTGAATGTCCTTCATTTACTCTTTATGAGTTCTTCATATAGAAAGTTTTTAAAGGGAGATTGCAGCTCTAACATCATCATGTACTTGATTTATGTATATGGTAGGCGTCTACATTAATTTGCTGCTATATGTTCTCTCTTTCTGTCACCATCATTGTTTTGATTTTCTGTCAATGATCTTTGGTGCTGAAAGCCTGAATCAGGAAGAGGCCTCTGTGCACTCTGCTTTACTGATGTTCTCGTACATCGTATATTGCTTTGATATATCTTATAGAGTTATACAAGCAGTGACCCGACGTATCTTTAAAGACAAGGAATAACAGTTATTTAGCATATCTTTAGAGTGTTGCTTAACTTGGTTGGAATAACAGTTATTTAGCATATCGCTAAGTTGATACTCACTTGGTGATGGCTCTGACATTTGATGCTTGTGCAAGATTAATAGATGCTTTGGAGATGATGAAACAAGGAGCAAAGCGGCTCCTCGTGCCCAAGAGCTTAGTATGGAGAGGGATGAGCAAGCGGTTTTCCATCCTCTACAATGGCAAATGGCTCAAAAACTCAGACTCGTTCGGAGGCAGCAGCACAAGCACATTGGGAAATGCCAGCCGTCCTTCTTCATCTAATCCCACTTCATCCATCCAAGACAAATTCTGCTGCCTCTCAAGAGAAGATGTCCTCCGATTCCTCATATGTTGCCTTGGTGCCTTAGCCCCTGTACCTCTTTCTTCCATTGCCTCTCTTGAAGCTGTAAATCCCAACTACTGTTGGATTGAAACCTCCTCTCCTGCCATTGATGCTGCCAAGAAGCTCCCACACGATCCGTGCGCGGCTGCAGTAGTCGAGCTAACACCCGACGGGCAGCACAAGATCATAGGTGAGATTTCTTCAGCCAAATTGTGGAAGTGTGACTATCTCTCTACTGCGTGGGCCCTTGCCAGATTATCAGCTGGACAGTTCATTGTGGGAGCTGAAGATCATCACATGAATTCAAGATCAGCGGCTGATACCAACAGCGATGAAATAGGTGGAGAAGAGAGCAATGCAGCAGAAGCAGCATCAGCTGATCCCAGTAAGCTGAGAAGAAAGTTCAGCAGCAGAAGCATCGGCTTCTTCAGCAACTCTTCTGATCCGAATCTGAGTATGGGAAGGAGCATGTATCGAGGTAGGAGCTCCCCATTGACATGCAAGGTCACAAGCTCGTTGGCGGCCGTGATGGCGCAGATGCTGTCACACCGCGCCACTCATGTATGGGTTACTACAGAAGACGAGCACGACGACGTTTTGGTTGGTGTGGTGGGATATACAGATATCTTAGCTGCAGTCACAAAGCAACCTGCTACTACACCAACCATCTTGGAGCCTTCTTTATAAGTAATTTGATGATGATGCATTTTTGATAGAACTACTGCTATTATTATCATACCTTTGGAGATTATGTTCTCATGGAATCTTAATGTGTGATTGTGGTTTGGCTCCATTCTGTTTATAGCATGGTTTGATGTTGTGGGTTTTCCATCTATGGCCACAAAATAAGTAGTTTCTTGAAGCTTATCAGAAATAATCTTCCAATCTTTTTCTTTCCCATTTTATCTTTTGATGCAACTACATCACTTCTTCTTTCTCTTTCTTTTATGTGTGATTATTGCAGAAGATAAAGATAGGGGCATATTTTTTATAATTCATAGAATGAACATATATGATATGATTATGAGCCTTCAACCATATAAGCACATGCCCTGTATTTAATATTAGTAACTACTAACAACCCCCATCTACTTTCTCCTACTTGTCAAATTTCATTTCATCTACTAGTATAATTCTCATTCAAGAAACTAACCCCATCATCCTCCATTATTATTTGCTCCTCTGCTTTGCTTGCTGTAATAACTACAACCCCTCCCATTTCTCCCCCAAACTCCATTCAAGTAAAATACTCTACCTCAATAATGCAGCTATTCAAGTCTGTGCCGTTGCTCAAGAAAATGGTCCACCACCATTACCTCTCTCCCAACCCCCAACTATTAATACTATCCTCAACCCTCTTTCATTTCATTTTCAACAAAACAAACAACTTTGAATTCCCTTAACTACACTTTGACCCCAAGTGGACCTCCAAATTTCCTACTTCAACCTCATCATATATAGACTCAAGAACCAAATCACTATGCTAAGCCATATCTAATAAATAGTGTATAATAAGAAGGATTGAGGAAAGAAAAGTCCACACTGCTCTGCTACACCAATCTTAATCACTCCCTCACGCGGTTTAATAAACAGGGAAGTAAAGGCTGACAAATCCAATAATGAAGCAAAGCAATTAAAGCCACAATTACTCATTATCTTATCCCACTCATTCATCAAGAAACAAATTCACACAACACCAGCAATGGTAATTCATCTCTAAGCATCATAATCACTTCATTAAAAGCTTCATTTTACAAGATAAGAATTACAGTCAAACCCATCAACCATCACTCTTTAGAATATGAAAGAAACACAATGCTCCACTGCTGCTTCAGCTAATTCTGACAAATCTTTCCTAACGAGAGCTTGGAAGAGCTAGAAATTTTCCAGGATAGCTGTTCCTCAAACAAATAATACAATATTTTACTATATAAACCAGGAAAAAAGGAACAGATATTCACTTCCTCCCCTCTCCCAAACAAGGCTCAACATAAAAAAGCAATTTCAAGAATTAGATATGGCACCCAAAGCAATTGCAAGTCTTGGGAGTGAAAGAACAGAACCCAAAGGGCCTGTTAGGAATGTTGCAATTGATAGCATAGCAGCATGGAGATGGCAAGCAGTAGCTTCTGCTTGCACCTCCACAGCAAGTGCAGAGTGAACAAACTTGAAAGCTCCCCAATTTTCTTCTGCTATCATTCACCATAACCATCATCTCCACCTTCCCGGGCTCCACCAGCGGCACCATATCCACCGCCCCGGCGCCTCCCTCCGCCGCCACCTGCAAGATCAAGACACAATTTTTATCAAATACATGTTATCAAGACTCAATTCTTAGGGTGCTAAATTTTTTTCCTAAGAATGCTTGTGGGATCTGTGTTCCCATGGTGTGAATGAAAGAAAATAAGTGATGGAGAGAGAAACTGACCGTAGATAATCTAAGTTGTTGATGGAGACTAGAGGTGAATAAAAGAATCAACGCAGACCAGAAAACCCCACTACTGACTGCGCGCATTTCTTACTGCTTTCTGATGTTCTTGGAAGAGAAAATTAAAAGAAAGAAAGAAAAGGGTTGGAGAATCAGAAAAATGGTACTGATGAAGAAGAATGTTGGTGAAGGTAATGGAATTGGATCTGTTTCTTGAGGGGAGAGGTGGCGATTATTAGGTATGAGCATGCATCTATCTATGTTCTATCTATCTATTGCTCGCTAATAAATAAAGTGGTTTTGGTTTTGAATGTGGACAGGAGGAAAGGTGGGGGTTAATTGCATTCAATAAACCCAAAAAAGAATAGCAAATTTTCACAAATGGTATTTCACAGCTATTGTTTTTCCATTCTTTCTTTGGCAGATGCAAAACTGGAGTGAAGAGAGAGAAGAGAGAGTGAAGTAGCTTTGGAGGACGATAGAGTAGTGGTGCTTTTCTTTCCCTCACTCTCACTCACCCAAACAAAACACAAGAATTAGTGATATTTAACTGGCCTAGTCTATTAGTAACTTCAAAATTCGATTTTTTTTACGAGTAATGAAATTGACATATAAATACATAAATTTAATGTCCGTACATACCATCTATCTATTTAAAATTTTCATTTAATTGTTAGGCGTTTTTCTTCGGTTTAATTTTAGTGATAACGAAAACTATCATTTTTTTTAAATGGTATACCTATAAAATATCTAAAAGTTAAGTTACATGTCAAAATTATTTACTTTTTCTAAAAAAGTGTAAGATTCTCTTACACATGCATTGATTTTCGAAATAGTAAATTGTTATATTATTAGTCATGCATTAATTATTATGTTTTGATACAAAAGTCAAATTATCTATCTACCAACTAACTCAAAATATTTCTCAAATATATCAAGTCATCCTTCGATTTTAAGCTCGAGCTCATCCACTTGAATTTATTTTACGATATAATCAGATATTTACACATTAATATGTATTTAATTTGGCAGAAATTGACAACCGCTCACAAAATAACATCCATTGCTGGTCTCCTAACCAGCGGTTGATGCTCATTTTGCACGCAGTTGTACTAGATATAGATAGAACACAATAATTTCAATAGGAATCATGCACAATCGCCCACAAAACATGCATCCACCGCTGGTATAGAGGCCAACAGTGGATGCCATATTCTCATGTTTAACGAGCGGTTGTCAATGATATAAGTACATAAACACATTTCCAACCTATATCAAGGACAGTCACCCATAATTCCATTGACTGTTGGTTGTATGCATTCATTTAAGTTGTGGTTTGAAACGGCGTGGGTTCAAATACCACTTTCTACCATTTATGCACTTTTTTTTTTTTAATGTTAAGTTTGATTTGGTCAAAAATTTGTACACTTTAAAAAAGTGGCTATTTTATGCATGTAACATTTGGTTTTGGGTATTTCTAATATACACACTTATCAAATTGGGTGGTTTTAATTTTTATCATATACACTCTTGATTTATTTTTATAGTAGTTATTGCTGTTTTTTCCCATTAAAAGTGACTTAGTTCATTCTTTTATATAAAACTATAAAATGTATCCGTGCGATGCACAATTACACATTGTAAAATATATTATATATTACTATATAAATATTTATATTGATTTATATTTAATAAAGTAATGTCATGTCACTTGAATATACTTTTCATCTTTTCTATTTGAATAATTGCTTCAAATTATCATAGGTACCTTGCGTCAAAATGAAATTGGGCATATTGATAAAAGAGTTACGTACGTAAAGGTAATGTATTTGGAAATGCGAATACAAGTATGATTACATACTAATTTAAATTTGATTTCATTATAAATGCACTAATAATGCTATTTTTTTCAAAAGAATATTCATCCAAATCTGATATATTAATCAAGTCTGACATGTTTATGGTCCTTTCAAATGTACTTTGATATTTGACTTAGATTATCACCCCATAATTTAAAATTACTTATTGGATACAAAGAACCTAAAATAAAAATATATAACAATTAGTTTATATATATGTATTATATATATATATATACATTCTTAAATAGTCCGGCATATGAATAATAATTTTGTGTGCTTTCCTTTTTTATTTTTTATAAGGCCGATCCATTTTTCTCGTAATAAATATTTATATTAATTCATAAGCTAAAAAAATTTACATAAATAACTCTACAATATTTTATTATTATCATATTTACCCTAATAAAATTACATATGAAGAGCTTAAAATGTTATAAGTTATCTTTAAAAGAGCTTATAAGTTTATCTATTCAAATAATTTAACAACTTATAAGATTTTAAAGTTGATTTTTATAAACTATTACAAGAGCTTATAAGCTCCAAAATCTTATACTCTTTAAAATAAACTTAGCGAAACACTCACTAAGTTATTTCTGCAAAATAAGTAATGAAAGGGGGCAATATATAAATAGATAGGAGTTGGGGGATTGGGAGTAAAGAATGAGTAGTAGTTAAATATTTTTGAGTAAATTATCACGTGGTGCCGCAGGAGTAGTAAATCTTGGTCGGCGTTCTCTCCCAAGCCTAATGTCTTTTATGGGGAATAAATTTCCTTAATTTATTATACTTTTGACCCCCTTTCTTTATCAGACATTCAGTTTCGACCCAAAAATGTACCAAATTAATTTTGAACCTTCATTTTAAAAATGAAGTTACTAGGAATAATTTTCTTCCTGAAAAAGTTATATATAAAAATTTAATTTAGCATGAATGATGTCGTATTTGCTCGAATGCCATATACTATTATTGGTGTTGAAGTTCGTACTAATTTTATGATTTCTCAAAAGTAAAACTACAAAATAATTATATGTGATCAGAATTTGTTTATAGAATAAAATTATATTCCATCTGTCTTATTAAAAAATGATTTGTTTTGTTTTTTTTCTAATTGTTCCGCTAATATTGGATGGTTTCTAAAAATAATAGTTTAATTTATTAAAATGTGTGAATCTCACCTTTTGATAATTTATTTTACGTATAGAAAGAAATAAATCATTTTTAGAGGAACTTAATTTATTTAAAACTTAATGATGTTTGAAGCCCAATAGCTGTAGCCCAATTTCCTTTTGTCTTCCTTTACTCTTCAAATAATCAAATCCAACCAACCAATTGTCTCTCTCTCTCTCTCTCAAATTCTGTAATTTCACGCACAGGAATAAGAAATAGATCAGCACTGCAAATTGCATAACCTTGAAAAGGAGTAATGGCAAAGAGAACTGGTGAGCCGGGGATGATAGGCTTGGACGGTGTTCGCCAGAGAAGAGTAGTCGAATCGTCATCGCCGTCGACGTTGACTCGCGCCGTCGCCTCCGTATTCAATTTCGCCCGCTTCGCCGAATTCGAGATCCTCTTCGTTCTCTTCTTCATCACCGCTTTCATCATCTTCAAAGATCTGGTTAGATTATGCTCATCTTCTTCTTTGCCTTTTTTTCTCTTTGCAGCTAAACAAAAGTTTCTGGTGCTTGATTGTTACACTTTTCTCAATCACGATCCATCATTAGAATGAGGAATAAACGTGGTGTTATTTTGCAGACCTCGAGACCTGAATACAATGACATCCTGGTGAAGAAGGATGGTGGAACAGGAAGCCATTGGTGACCCAACTAGCAGATACTACACCACTTGATGTGTAATGAGTGAATCATATTACCATAGTTTTGGAACAAACTCTCCGCTCATCTTCTTATTTCCTTTTCCTGTATGAATATAATTGTAAATTATATTTGCTATACAATACTGTCACTGCATCATCAATCACAAACTTCCCTTGAGCTCTATCTATGACAAATAATTACTACTATCTACTCAATTTTTGAATACTTAACTGAGTGTAGCTTTGCAATCATGTTCTCTCTTCCACTTTCTTCACTTGCAATTTGGATCAATTCTTTTGTAGTAATTTTAATGCCACCACAACCCATACCAACTGCCTGTTTTATAGCTACAACCCTGCAAAAGTTTATTACAAATATCACATCACAATTCGATTTCTAATGAATTAGAGATTAAAGGATCCCAGTCACTCAAATTTCAATGCAACTAGGTGGATAAGAGATCTAATTCCACAAAAGAAATAAAAGAACTTATATTCAGGATTCTAATTAATTGGATCTGATAATGAATTCCTATCTATCTCCAGCTTTAACAAATACTCCTTCCGTCTCGTTAAAATTGATCTGTTTTGACTAAAAAAATTTAATATATTTAGTCAAAGTAGGCCACAACTTTAGCGGGACTGAGGGACTACTAGCTAGTGGTGACCAAAAATGAGCACATAAGATAGATAGAAATGATTGGAATCTCCACAGCAAAAGCCGAACCAGCTGGTTAACACAAATCTAATTAACTCTACAAATACTGCCCAGAATGAACCAACATAATAACCATGAAAGTGCAAGATACGAAATGGTGATATCCATGAGCCTCATTGAAGGATTGACAAGTGAATCATCATCTTCACATATTTATTCTGGTACAATCAACAACACTTGATGGTAACACACATTTGCACTACTTTATTGAAGACATGATACTTAACCTCTCTTCTGTGGTTACGATACATGTAGAAGTAGAAGTTTTCTGATCCCATTGAATATTTGATAGAGAAACAGAACAACCAAAGAAAGCAAAACACACTTACATTAAAACACAAATAATCTACTCATTAGAGCTTATGATAGGTACTCCAGAATTATAAATGATCAAAGCCATGATTGTGTTCCAAATGGGGCCAAACTTAGATTTGTACAATACCTGTTATCTTCCCCCTAGGCAAATTGATTGATACAAGGGATAAGTTACACATGCCATTTGTTCGACCTTTTCGCTGGTTATCCCTGGCTGTTTCTTTGCAGAGCAATATCTGATAAGTATAGCAATCTCTCCACCACTGAAGAGAAATTAACAACTATTTGAATAGGGGTGTGGACAAAACTTCCTCTCAGATTCAGTATGTGGATGCAAACATAGATCAACTCTACACAGTGAGACAGTTAACAACTTCAGAAGTTTCCAATATTCAAGAGAACTAATATAAGCATTCAAGCAGCTGTGCAAAATTACCTGATTGAGTGTTGGCATCGCTCAAAAGTTTATGTTCGGCAAAACTAGATCTTTAGCTTTCTTAATGGATTTTTTTCAATAATGAAACCACTCCTTGCATACCTGGCTCTTAAGGAGAAGATAAGTATATTGATCATGGTCTAGCATTCTATTGGTTTTACTTATATGTGTGCTCAGATTACTAAAGAACTTCATCATGTATATCGTCTTCAATTACACATTTTACAACCTGTCTAGCAAAGAGTTAAAACCCGTTCTGGAAAATCTGTACTGAGTCTATAAGAGCATTATGATTCCCAACACCATAATCAAGGTATGATACATGCAAAACAGATGTTCCACTGTTCCAGATCCCATTTCTATATAAAACATGACCCAAACCAAATCTTAATCAGACAAAAGACAAACAGGTTACTAAGAGATTCAATGTTTCCAGATATTAATGCACTGCATTTTCATTACTTTAATTTTCAACATCAAGAAACAAAAATAAAAAAATTCTAGTCTCACAAGACCCCTCCCGAACAAAGCTGACAGCTAATAGCACATATCCTAAAATCCAACCATTTGACCAGTACCACAGTCAATGAAGAAGCACACTCTAGATTCCAGATAGAAAACTAAAGCAGCATATAATCAGTAATCAGATAGCACCTTAGCTTATCAAATTAATTCTTACAATTTGTGATAATCATCACCTGCGAAATGATGTAGCACAACTTCTAGACAAGTAGGAAATTAGCCATAATCAGTAGATATAGGAGACAAATAATTGAGATAATAGCAATTAGTTTATCAAGTAGTGCTCACAACTTTTGGTAATCTTTACCAATGAACTTAAATGAAGGATCGAGTGAGAGTACTAACAAGTAGGACATCAGCCATAATCTGCAAAAATAGGTATTAGGGCAAGTAAGGAATGACCCTGTATGGATTTGGGAATTCTAATGTCGATAGAAGCAAATCTTGCTGCAAAGAGAAATGCTCAGAAGACTGTCAAAGTGATACAAACATTTCAGAATGATGGCTGTCAGAAAAATGAAAACATCCACCACTGCCTTTAACAAATGTGACAACATTTGTAGAATTATACATCGCAGCAAGTTTAAGACTCAATCTAATCAACTGAACTGCACCTTCAGAAAACCAGATCGACTTGGAATCGAATTGTGTACATCTCCAGCCAAGGAAATGAGTTTACAGGAAGCTGTTATTTATTTATCTTCCAACAGATTAGATAAGACAATAACTCAATTACTTTTGGAAGAATTATTTTCACTCTGAATCAGTGTTATTATCACCGGAGGATTTTTGTCTAGCCTCTGACAAGGAGAGCCGCCTATTATTTGCGGAGCCTGCATCGATGAGTCCATCTGGAGAGAAATTTAATGGAACTGTTCCAGATGAAGATTCCAAAAACCGTCGAACAGCTGTGGAGTCGGTTGATGATGAGGCAGGGTTATTGTATGCAAAAACTCGCATTGGGTGGTCAAACTTGCAGCTTGGACCAAACTTGCAGATACCATATCGTGAGTAGAATACACATATAGGCTCCCCCTAAAACCAATAACAGAGAAATAAGTGTGAAAAATGAGCGTGCTGACTAATTCAACAAGTACTCAAAAACGCTAGGTATCAATATAAATAAGAACATGTTAAGCCCACCATGCATTACAAGCCTAGTAATTGGTTTGAAGTGAAGGGGGAAGCATAATATGGCTCAACTGACTGATAAAGATACAAAATATAGAACATGCTCAAATAAGAACTGAGCTGAAGTTTTTGAATGTTTCAGATGAAATTACTATGGAAGTGTGCATCATTGTTTCTCATGTCTATACTAGACTACCCATTGCAATCAATTATCAGTGTATTTTCCCTTCTTTCTACAACCATTTAGTTTTTAGAAGAGATAAAATGACTGGAGTTTCGAACCACAGGCCGTCCCTTCTCCAGTTAGACAAGAGAACTGTTGAATCAATGCTAGTGTTTGTTCTACCTCAATCTTGTGATCATTAGTACATAGAGTGGTTGGAAACTTCCCTACCTCCCAACCAATGAGACAAAATCCTTCCAAAATAAGGTCAAGTGCAAAACCTTACTATGAGATTTTGAAACTCGCCATACAATTCAGAGTCACAAAACAAATAAACAGAAAGCAAAGCACTATGAGAAGCAAAGCAAACGAACTGCAAATGGTTAGCATTTGTAGATGATCAAAATTGGAATCCTGACAAATTTTGTTCTGTATAATGCAGTAAGATTGGGATGCTAGGAAAGTTTAGTCGCCTTCATTAATATGTCTGATTATTCTATTGATTTTGATCTCATATCTCTTATACACAGGTTATATTGCAATTTTGATGATAAGAAAGCAACCACTGTGCCTTCAGAGTGGATGTAGCCCATTCTTGGTTTATATTTCCCAGGACTATAACAGGAAAAAACATGTATATATGTTGGTACAGCCCTCAGAGAAAGATGTAATGGCTTACCGGCCGTAATGGCAGTCCAATTGGACTCAAGAGACAGTCTGGTATAGGAGCCAGTCTTTCCTTGGGATGGTGAAACTTACAAACTGCACCAAATTTGCAGTCCCCGGTCTTTATATAAAACTGGCATTCAGGCTGACCTGGTCTTTCAGGAAATACATTATCTTTTTGAAATGCATAATATCCCATGGGTACAGATCCAAACTCGGATACAACATTTCCGGAGTCACCCTGCTGTGATACTCCATCATTCTGGATGTTTCCTGCTGACGAAGGTTGGTTTTCAGAAGATAGAACCGAACCCAGTTGACCCTGAGAAAGTCATGAATGAGAAAATTCAGATTTTATCTTGAAACTAGATTCTAAAGGATCTTGCATCCAATAAATGAAACTTCTGTGTTTTTGTGAAAACGGGTTTGCAAAGGAACACTTTTTAATACAAGGCTGGTGTGTGATTTGAGTTGCCCTTTCAACTAAACTTGCATGATATGAAAATAACTACAATGTTGGGGGCAGTGAATATGCTTCAAAGCCCGTATCTCTTAGCCAAGCAAGACCATAATGAACAATTAAGAAATCAGCCTATAGTCGTTCTGCTTTGTCAGATCATCATAATCCCCCCACCTCGAATACAACCAAAATATAGTCATTCTCTAATCAAATGAGCTTTATCTTCATTTTGAGTGTCCACATTCTGCGTATTGGCATAGTTTACTTCAAGTTCCAGACTAACTTTTCGGGAGAATGCATTTGACAAATGTATACATCAGGTGAAGAAAGATGAGTTGGAGAGAAAATCAAGAAAAATGAAGAAACGCTATACATGAAGAAAAATTAACTAAATAAATATATTACACTGTATGCATTCCAACCAGGGACAGATACCACTCCCTGTTGCATGACAAGAGGCGCATAACTTGAAGGGCTTTGCCACCGTGGACTGGCTATAAAAGAAGCTCTTGACAAAGGATATGACAGCTGGCTGGCTGTAGGAGAATGAATTTGAGGATATACGGCAGAACCACGTAAAGAGACCATCATATTAGATGGCTGAGGATGATGGAATTTACAAGTGCTCCCAAATTTACACTGTCCATTTCTCAAGAAATATGCACATTCCATCTCATTCTGTATTCAATGAGATGAGCAAAACTAAATCAAAACAATAAAACCATATAAAACCACGAACAGGTAACCTTTATCACAGAATTCACATTCAATACTGAAATTAGATGAAGAAACCACCAAATAAATTGATAACAGACTATTTACTCAAAAAGCATGCTCTAGTAAAGAACAAGGTATTTTCAAAGTAGTTTACATGTGTCCTGTCTTATGAAAATACATATCGCCCAACTTAACCCCAACCATAACAATCACCACAAATGCAACTGTGTTCCCGTTCAACAAACTTTCTTCAAAATGCCTTTGAGTAATCCATCTTCATCCTCTCAAACTATACTGCTCCAGACCATGAGCTGACACCGAGTAACTTATAACCACACAGTAATTATAAAAATTCTCAACTACCAAAGCTATCCCAACTAATTAAGTACGCAGAACTCCAAATTTGCCATAAGTTGATCAAACTTTAAAATCAATCATAAGAACTAAACCGATTAACGAGAGTAATGTATATGTGCAAACCGGGCGTAGTGGATAGCCCAAAACATTTAAGGCAACTCTTCCAGTAATTCCAGCTTTGTCTCGAGGATGATGAAATTTGCACGTGGCTCCAAACTTGCATGTTCCGGTTTTTAAATAATACTGGAAACAAGTTATAAATGTTTAATGAAAATATGAACAGGATACAAGTTAGAAGTTTATAGAGAACTTGTAATCAATTTTTAAGTTGGAAGAAGCAAAAGACAGCACTCCATGAGTCAAAATCTAGTAAAGAACCAGAACCTTCCAATGGGATGTTGGTTAAGTAGAAGCAGTTTAATCACTTATTATTTAGTTTCTAGCTACTAATTTGATGTGCATTCCCTCACTCGATAAAATATATCACTTAGTCACTAGGAGAACCATACACTTCTATCAGATAGTTCCAAACAAATATTGTAAGAGCTAATAGCCGTAGAAATACCTACTAGGAAAGTCAATAAACTCTTAAATACCAATGAATTCACACACTAAATTCGAAATGAAGTCTATTTTATGCCCTTATGGAACCATCAAAAAAGTCAATTTATGTGGCTAGACAGTGTATGAGAAAAAGCAATGCCATGAAGATAAAAGTTGTGTCCATGTATACCTGACATTCAGGTTGTCCCATCCTTTCGGGGTATTCGCCTTTCATCCTTGCTGTGGCAATAGCCTAATAGTAGAAAAATATCAAACTAAGTGTTACAAATAAAAACAAAAAACGGTATAGTACAAAAAAGGTCAAAATATTATAGTTGCTTTTGAGAGTAGGTTAACTGAATCTAAGCAGTTGTTTATTGAATCAGGATCCGGGTTAACCAGGTGATAAATGCAATAAAATGATCTTTTCAGTTTGAATTTACTATAATATACCCAGACATCATCCCCTCATTCAAGCTGCAACCCAATCAATTTATCAGTGGGCAAATATGAAGAGTCAAACTGGAGTGCCAAACTTCTGTGAGGCATTCAAGCCGACATATGTACCACATACCAGATTCCTGTTTGGAGGGTGGTTAAACCGGCATGTAGGACCAAATCGGCAAAGTCCTGTTCGAATGTAGTATGAACAATCTGGTTCACCTTCACGAACTGGATAAGGTCCAGATTCCATTTGTTCCCTTGATCTCATGTTCATTTGCCACAAAACATCTGAAAAGATAAGATAAGATGTCATTAGAAAGAGACTCAACTTCTAACTTATATGATGTAGCGACCCTTCTCTGGAAAAAGATGACCTTCTAATAGAAGATGAGTAGAATAATGCACAGAGGAGCTCTCAGAATTTGCATGGAAAGCAGAAAATAAATGTAAAGACCTCATTTCTTTTTGTTGAACATTACAATCAGAGTTGGTTGAACATAAAATGTGATGGAGATCAAATGCATCGGTATCAGTATATGTACAATCTCTCACATATTTAAATAGCTCACAAATAACATTATTACTGCATTATTCTCCACCTACATGGCGGAGGAAAGACAAGGAGAAAAGGAGTTAGGAGGACTACTTGACTGCTGAAAAGATGAGAGGAAACTTCCGAACACAATGGACAAAAATCAAAGCTGTTATGAAGTAGGGAACATGAGTGAAATGTCATACGCATGAAAACTTGAGAATGCTGACACAATAATCAACACTTCCCGTGCCACACTAATCCCAGAGAAACAAAACTAAAGAAGGTAGAACTGTGAAGCCAATGCCATCCATTCTTACAGGTGATGGAGTAATCTACACTGGAATAAGGACATGCGCAGTTAACAAACGTTCACTCCCACAAATCACAATCCTACTCTACTCCTCCCTTCAACATGTAAACAACATAAAGTAGCTAGCTTTCCCTGCTAAAAGTATTACTGTTTACTGAAATGCAGATACCACAAATAATCAATCAACCCCACGCCACGCTGATCATCAAACACCACTATACACCGACAACAGAAAGCAAAGTCAATGCCTACAAACAGCACGATCGCAACCAAAAATTCTCCCTCAAACCTCATAAAGTCCGCAAATGTAGTATCTAAAGCAAACGACACACATAAAACAGAAAAAGAGGGTTTAGGAATCAACGAAGGCAAGGGGGGAAAGTACAAAGAGAGATAGAAAGAGAGGAATAGGTAAAGAAAGCGGGAGAATAAGACCTTGGTGGTGCATGGAAGAGGAAGCGGCGGTGACGGAAGCTCGCGACATTGGAACTCACCGCCCACATCCACATGACATGACCTCCGTGAGCAGGTGCGCTACACAGTAGGAAGCGGTGAGTGATGATAATGATAAGAGTGATATAAGCAGAATCTTTAGTGCAATCAGTACAGGGGGGAGAGAAGGATGGAGCGAATAAAGGAATATAGAGAGAGAAATGAATGGCGCAATTAGGTGGTGGAGTAATGGCGCTGTCTCTCCTCCACAGAAAGAGAAAATAGTGCTGCGGAAAAAAAAGGAAGAGAGAAAATTAGAGGGAGTCAGGAGAGAGAGAGCATAAAAATCAAGCAGCCAAAACACCCATTCACTCCCACTCCCCACTCCCGCGCGTTACTTTTCGGATCCCTACTCGCTTTGCCTTTTATCCACCTGTCTTCTTGGATCCGACCCTGTTCTATTCAAATAATCATTTCCTATTTGTTTCTCATATATGGATTGGGGATGCTCCTCAACTCTTTGGATCATTATAAATATATTTTTTTACAAGCAAAATTATAAATATACTTATTGTGTGAAATGATGTACACAATTTTATATTGCGTAAGTTTATGCAATCAACAAGTAATAATATGAAGTATTCCAAGATCGTCTTCACAAAGAATGCAAATAAGGTCTTATGCACGTTTAACCAAAAAGAAAATAAAACGACAGGAATTTAAATCAATGTTTTGGAGTTTTCTAAACTAGAAATTAAGAAGCAATTAAACTCAAAAACTAAACTACAAGAAACTGAAATCAAACAACTAAATTAGGTAAATTTAAGATTAATAAGAACTCAAATTAAGAGCTCAAAAAGTTCAGACAACAAACGGGTTTTAAAACAGAATCGGGTTCGGAATTCCTCAACATTCAGTTACAGTAGCGTAAATCACACAATTAGCATACGAATTTTCCAAACCTCATGTACTATATTAAATTAACCCAGTTAACAAAATATGCAGATTTAATCACCATTTACTATAACTACACGAGGTCAACACATATTCTTATGCTATCAACACAAGTGTTCATTCAATATTTTTTCATCATTAACAAACCTTTTCAAAATTTATCAATGATTAAACTCTTATTAAATGCTGGTCAAACACAAATAAGAGATTGAATAAGAGCTAATGAATGAAAAGAATATCACGGAGTTGTTCAACATCCTTAAGTTCAGATTATAGATGATAAAAGAGAAATGATAAAAGAGAGAAATAAAAGAGTGGGAGTATTTGGAAGTTGATGTCTCAATCTTCTTCTTTAGTTCTCTATCTCTTCCATTCCCTAAAGGTGAGCTTCTTCTTCGTCCAATGGAGTTCTTCCTAAAACCCCAGTTACCTTCTCTCTCCTAGCTCTCTTTTTATTTTTTTTTTGTGTATTACGATCCCTTTCTTGAACTCCTAGGTTACTCAAAATATGTAGTAAAAATTACTAAGTTGCCCTCTAACAACTCACTAGCACACTTGTTTTGTCTTTTAGTTTTGGGTCCACTTGTAGCCTTCTTTTAAGCTTTTATCACACTCCCAAAAGTCTTTAATTCCTACATCAAAAGCCCATTTATTAAGTATAATCCTTCTCCAAACACAAAAAACAAAGCTAAACTAAACACAACTAAAAGACTACAAAATGAAATAAAATTAATCCAAGACAAAAAAATTACACAAGAAAGAGAAACAAAATAACTCTTATACAAGAGTTATCAATACTTTGTCTTTGTAGAATTTGACTCAAGCTTGAAAACTTTTTAATAAGTATCTAAAAAGTCAAAGTCTAATTGCGGTATGTAGAGCTCGCTATCAAATAATTTCGATCCAACCTGATAAGTTAATCATCTTACACTCGCACTTTTTGAACCGGATCGGACTAACATTTTCACTGTCGAATTCAGTTTGACACAATAACTTTTGATTGATAGATTCATCACGAGAATACTATAATTTGATTGAAGAAGTTTGGCTAAATTTATAACTGTTACCGTGATTACTATGCAAATTTCCATATTTGATATTACCAACACAGTCCAAACATTTTGAATGATAACACCAGACCAGCATAATCATGAACAATCGAACCCAGAAAAACATGAGAAGTGAAGCTAAAGCTCATAATTCATATTGTCTTATGTTTTTATCTAAAGAAAGCAACTTATCAGCGCTCACTTTCAAGTAGTAACTACAAATTCCTTTCTGAAATAATAGAAAATAAAGCGATACCTTTTCCTCATCTTTGTCTAGTTACGTTAAAAAGCTGGAACACATTTCTTTTTCTCGACTTGTGCTCATTCCCACTTTCAAGATAAAATGCTACTATACCATACAAAAGTGTACGTCACATTCGAAACACAAACACTAGATGGATGGATGGATGGATAATCGAATCAAGGACGTGAAGTCTCTCGAGCTTCACAGACGAATCCAACTCCAAACTATTCCAGAGCAAGGATGTTTGCAGCACTCAAATCGGATGGAATCAACATTAAACTTTTATCACTATCTAAAATCAAGCAGACTAGCATTGATTAGGAGAGAGGACACTCCTGGACAATACACAATATGCGAGAAACTACAGCACTATACTTAGCATCTGTCATTTGATTCGTTCTCCAACAGTAAGAATTTTAGATATATATACCCATCTGTAGGATAAAATTACTAAAGAGCCAGAAACTGATGGCACACCGATGCTTCTTTGCAATTAAACAATTCTAAATAAGTCAGCCGTTTACAGGCCTCCACTATGTGATATTTAGTCACTCTCAGAATTATCATCTGCAAAGAAAAAGGATCAAACAATGGGTAAGAAAATATAATATTCAATTTGCTTTATAGCATAACCAGTACTTCATTACCTCCATTGAATTCTTCTTCACTTTCCTCTTCATCTTCTTCTTCCTCATCCTCACCATCGTCATCTTCCTCTTCTTCCGTCTCCTCCTCCTTGTCCTTCCCGTCGTCCTCTTTCCCTTTCTCTTTCTCTTCCACTTTATTCTCATCATTGTGATCTTTGTCATTTTTTTCTTCCTTTTTACTATCTTTTGCATCAACCTTGTCTTTCTTAGCATGAACTACAGGTTTCATTGGAGCCATAAAACTAAATGTCGATCTTCTTCGTGAACTTGATATGATGTTGCTCATGTCAATGCCTTCAAGTTCTTTGGCTCTATCTTTTTTCTTTCGACAATCTTTGATTTCTGAAATCATAAAAATGGCAGAATCATTCCATCTAAACTGGGAACATGGTTTTTTTTCTCCATGATCTTCTATAGAAAGCATTAGCAAAGCTCATTTTTTTCTACTTTGGGGTTCATCTGACATTAATGACATTGTATAGAGACAGAAATGTACTTCAAGCTCACAAATAATACTCTGGACATTGGGATGGAAAACAAGCCACTTGGCTTATACTGAGTAACATCCAATTTTATTTTTTTTTTATAAAAAAACTGCCTAATAAATGGGTAGAAGTCCCAACAGAGAAAACACATTTTCGACATGTGGACTGGCTACCCAAGCATTTGAATGAGGCAATGCTCAAAAATCATGCAGAGAAGATAAAGAAAACATAATGCCTTATCCAACCACTTTAACTCTGTCACATAGCTTATTATTGGCTCCTATGGATTATCTGTTTCTGTTACTTTCTGTAGAATGACATCCTTTTCCCCAACCTAACATTGGCCAAGATCATGTGGGATGAAAGAGATCTACTGGCATATAAAATATTTCAAGATTTATTTTTCTTTCAGAAAATTTTTGATTGGATTTCTTATTATTCTAGTTTAACTTCCTCCTTTTCAATTATTTTATAAAATTCCCAAAACTGAGGTTTAAATCTATAAAAATCCATGTCACGCATCTTAAACTTTTTAACATTTGCGCTCCACATGTGGCACTATAATGTCCATAAATAGCTGGCCTACAACATCACCTATTACCTTTCTCACTGGGATTCTTGGATAGCCCTTCTCTTGAAAGAATACCTTCCAGCTCCTTCACTAAAATGGTTTCTCGTTTGTCGTCTGCTACTTGCTTAACTTTCTTGTAAATATGAGGAGGAACACTGCCCATTTGAGACCACATAAGATGACTGTTAACACGTTGCAAATACAGAGTAAAATGAAGGGCCAAATGGATGCACAAACCTCATTCCACAAGCTTTGATTATTGACTTCAGTTTCTCTACCTTCTTCCCATAACCAGAAGCTGATTTTTCTGTCTTCTGCTGGTTAAAATGCTTAAGATCATCATACATGTATAGCCACATATTGGCTAAGGTGTTTGCACAGAAAACTAACCGGGGACGATCTTTCAACAGATGATTGGGACTGGCCATCTTCAGATAGACTTCCATCCTCATCTGAGTTATTCTGCTCCTCTTTTTGAGTTTTAGGAATCTTGTTTTGCTTCTTGCGAGAGACATCAATATCATCATTCTCAGAGGTTTTACGTTTCTTTGGCTGTTCCAATTTTTTATTGTTTCTACGGGGAGCAGCTTCCTTCTTTGATGTTATTACATCTCTCATCTCATCACTTGCACTTTGTGAAGTATCAGAGTCCTCTTTGCTGTTGACCTCCTTTGACTTTCTGCTTTTGACAGCCTCTGAGCCTCTTCTCTTGACATCTTTTGCAGATTTAGCTCCTTTCAACACCTAAAGAATATTCAATTCAGTCAGCAAACATTTTTGAGAAATCCAAATGGATACGAGATATTGTTCCTACCTCATCTACTTGTTGACTTATGAATTTTTTGAAATCATCGAGGCTGTTTCTATCAAGTCCAAGATCCTCCTCTAGAAGTCGACGAACTCCGGCCAAAGATATTTTGCTGAAAAGACATATCAATAAACTTTATTCTCCTCCAATAGTAATTAGTTACAAATAAAATCAGTTCACCATAAGAGATTGCCAATTAATTAGCTGCGCATTAGCAAGAAGACTAGAACTGTAAGCACTAATCGCTGCTACAGAGGTGTTTTTTATATTCTTATATTTTAGTCTTTCACATCATTAATTGTTTCTTCAGAGACGTGAAAAGAACAAAGTCACTTATTGGATAAAGGAACTAGTTCAGAAAATCAAAATACATACTCGGAATTAGCTTGAAGATGATCAGCTCTTTCCAAAATGGCCGTCTTAATAGTGCTCTCATTCAAAGATGATTGAGTGCCGACTTCAGATTTTGGCGTAAGGACACCCATTATAGGGGAGTCTTCCATTGCTTCCTTGTTTCCAGTGCTAGACTTTTTTGGATCAATCTTTGCTTCTTGCTGTTTAGGCGATACCTTTTCTTCTTCCTCACTTAACACCATGTCTTTGTCCATATTTGCAGTTTTTGGAATAGAATTGCTTTCCTCAGCACCATCCATTATCTAGAATTTAGACAGAAATTGATAATTGTTAAAAGAAAACATTGAATTAAACAAATTCAGAGAACTAGCCTCCAATATCCCAATATGAAAGGAAGATACCACAAGTCAAAATACTCAAACACCATAATGCTTAAGTGGCACCTTTTTTCATATGTGTTCATCCATGATGGACATGCGAATTTTACAATAAACAGGAATTCATAAAAATTTCTGTTACCAAATATCCCTTCATAGCACAAATTTTTTATCTTCAAAACTATAGGACAGAGGACTAAGGCTAAATAAACAAAAAGATTAAAAGGGCATAAACAGATCTCTTAAGAGAATAGACTTCATAACGATGTCAGGTGCACTTTTGACATTCTAATACAGAACGTTTAGTGAACACTTATCAACATACTAGCAGCACTGCCAGAACATTACGCAGTTTAACTTTCAATGAGCAAAGCTGCGGACCATGGTTGTCATGATTTCAGCTACATTTGACCTTCAAAAAAGATATTCTCTCATTTATCTTTACTTTGTTTTCTGTGTCCGGTGTGCGTTTAAATGCTTTAGAAATGGGGAGGGGTTGTGTAGTGAAAATCACAAATAGAAAGGCGAGCATAATGGATTTCCATGCATTTTGGGAACTTGTACTTGCAGGGAGAGAAATATAAAGTAGTGGCAGTTTTAGTGGACAGTTTAGGCAACATATGTCCTCCGGTGATGCAAGCATGAAGCATGTCTAGTGTTGAAAAGAAAAAACGGTTGGAAATTCATTAACACTCAACTACTCATACACAGAAAGGTTGTCTCAGAGTGTGTAAAGCATAAACGTATGGCTTATTATAACAAATGGTGCTTTTATGATATTGCATAGGAGTTCCACTTGTCAAGGCGCCCACAATATTGTCAAAACCTATCATGAAATGCACTACCACTCATGCTCAATGGGTTCTCAAATCCATATAACTTCACAAACCAACCAGGGTCCAGATTTAGCAAAAAACGAATTACAGTGCTTTCAAATTACTAGCACTCATTCTGCCACTGAATTAACACTTACAGGGCACTGTCAAATATCCGAAGTGAATTTAGCATATTTAACCTTTTCTAAGTAATGGCGAATGAATCTTTTGTGAGCATCGAGCGCAAATTCCTCAAGTCCCAAATCCTTCTCCAATAGTCTCCTCACGGACTCCAACGTCAGCGAGCTGCCAGAATAATCCACACAACATTGAAGCTAATTAGGAAACAAAAAAAGGCACCAATTATCGTAGACACGAACATAAATGGCCATATATGTAACATATGTACTCTGCTTGGTCCTTGAAGTGCTGAATGCGAACGGTGACTGCGCGCTCCAGCTGCTGCTCAAACTCACGTTTCTCTCCATCTCCTTCCGCCATTAATTCTTAAAGTTGTTAGGGAGGGAAGAGCAGTTATAAAGCGGCGGTGATGGCGGTCGAAATTGCCGATCCGAGCGAGTAGTGAGTGAGGGTTTTGAAATTTTGGGGGGATTTTTGTGTTTTAGTTAAGTGATTTGTTTCACTTCGCAGAAACAGCTTCACGTCGATGTATGCCTGACGTCACATTGATGTCCTGCATTTTATAGTTTGCGAAATCGTAATTAACAATTATATATTCGAATTTGGGTTAAATAAATAAAATATTCGAGTTGTTTGATATTTTCTGGAATTTTTTAAATTATTATATATTATGCAGATTACATACATGAACTATCACCCATTCACATGAACAATTAATACAGCTTAAATTTAATCTACTGTCCATAAAGATTATGTTGCAATTAAAAGCATTCGTTCATAATCAAAAGGAGATCAATAGTACTTGATTTATTATCACTTTCACCAAGATGTATTTAAAAATAATAATAATTTGACTTAATATGTGTAAGTTTGAGAGATATATGATTTATTATATTCAATTAAGTTGTGCGTAAAATCTATAATAATTTACTTACTTAAAAAAGACGGATAATAAATTTGTGGACAATTCAATATGAAAAAATAGATAACAAATTTGTATACGAAAGGAGTACTCTCTTCGTCAGAGAAAAATTTACTCTTATTACCATTTAAATCGTCCACCAAAAATATAATATTACTTTTTTTTAGATATAATCCCACAAACATTCAATATTCTAAAACTCATATATTATTTTATATATTCATTCATCCACTAAAAATATATTTTACAATTTTTTCTTAACCTTACTGGCTCCCTCACAATACAATTCTCGGAAATAATGGTTTATAATGTGACGGATTAAAAAAAATTCAAATCAGATAAATTGTAACTAAAATTTTCACTAATGCATATAATCAATTAATAACATCTCTCAGAACCTTTGTACCATTTTATTTGGTTTCCAATCATGAATAGGACGGATCTTTTCCTTTCCGGGTAAAATTTAATGATGTTGTGTTATAATTGAAAAAATGATCGGTGGCATATAAAAATTATAAACGATGATGATTAATAGAAAGAGGACCGCAATGCAAGTGTGTCAGTACGAGAATTCAAGTGATTCAGTCCCTCCACCAATCAATGTAAATATATCATCATTCAACTGCTTCCATAAAAAGAGATAACAACGAATAAATATGTAATTCGGGTGTTGCTGATATTTTATTATATTTAAACTTTACATAATCAAGATATTAGCTAGCATGGGCATGGGCATGCGTAAAGCTGCATGAACCAACACGATATAGAGTTTGATGAGAAATTAATAGAACAAATGATTGTGCACTCACAATCCACAAAATGGTTTAGTTTATTGCAATCTCTACATACAGATTTGATGGAGTTTGCTTATGATGTACTCATGTGTTGGTGGAGTGTAATAAAAGCGTATTGATTAAAACTAGAAAATAAGGTATGAGAGAGAGAGAGAGAAACATATGAAAATAAGACAGAAAATGGAGGAGACCATTTATATTTTACTTACAAGAGTATGAATGACTTCCCCTCGAAGAGAGTCGAGTGAAAGAGCAGGGAAGCCCCCACCATTCAGAACTACCAGAGAGAGAGAGAGAGAGATTGTGTGTGTGGTATTTCACGTAACAAAGACAAAAATACACCTGCAAATGCAATCCAAGAATTGACATTAGATAAGAGTGTAATCTAACAAAAACCTTTCGTGTTAGATCCCCCTCTCCCTTTCACTTTCTCTTTCTCTCCTACACACACATGAAATCCAACCGAGGATTAACTATGTAATATATACGTATTCTAGTCCTAACTTTAAAACAAAGCAAGTACGTGGAGTATGTTATAACAACCCCATTCACCCCAAGCCACTTCATAAGTTATCTATCATCTCTCTCTCTCTCTCTTTCTCTCTGATAACATGAGGGATCGAATGGAAAAGTTTGTGCTGCTACCTTTCACCGCAGGTTGCATATCTGAATCGAGCATAGCAGTTGGGCTGCAGCAAGCTAAAAGATCAAAGATGGACTCTAGTTTAACTCCCACAAGTGTCACTCTACCCCTTTTAAGCTTTGCATTCACCATCTTCCTCTACTGTGAGTTTACCTTATTTTGACTGCTCATCTCTTTGTTTTGGCTGTGAAGGAACCCGCGAGGAAGAAGATGAGGAATATGATGAAGATGAAGAAAGCTTGTCAGGTGAGAACTTGAAGAGCCCTTCGAGCCTGTTGGCAATTCCAAAGTTCCAGAAGCTGTTCAAGAATTTCAAGAACTTCTCTCAATCATTTGGTAAGTGATTCAGCCGTATAATTTCAATTCAAAGCTCACTTGTGAGACCACTAATGCATATTAAAACGGTTGAACTTCTATCAATTTATATTACAGATCTGCATCAGTTGCATATTGTTTTCTAAGTTCCTTTGTTCTCTAACTTTGTGTCCATTGTCTGGTTTCTGTGCAAGACCTGAAACATAAGATAAGTGTATACATACATGTATTTCTGTAATCATATTCACAACCCCTGATTATTTTTCAGTATTCAAAGACGAATTGGAAGATGCAGAAATGGGAATGGAAATTGGATTACCGACGAATGTGAAGCATGTGACGCACATAGGTTTGGATGGTTGTGCGAGCTCAATCCTCTCAAAGGGCTGGAACAGTCACACCAATCCAGATATTACAAACATCCCTTCCTTTCCTTCATCCCCACTTCAGCTTGCTATGGCAACACATGCTGATAACCCCACTGTTAGGAGCTTGCTTGAAACCAAATGAAGAAAATTTCAGTGCCTGAATTTGAATGTATAAAAATTAAAAGTTATATGATGATCCATGAATTGCTTGTTCATATATCCCTAATGTTTATCTGTGGTCACCACAGTCTCTGTAATCATGTGGGATATTTTAATGCCATCTCTTGCAGTCGTGCTTTTGGTCTAGTTCTTCAAAAGCAGTAGAGTATCATTTGAAGAAGATGAAAAACCAAAAAGGAAAACTCATGATTTCAAGCAAATACATAGATCAACTTCGACACCTACTCTATTGTACATCTTTCATCATTTCAACTTCTACGCTTTTCATTACTTCTTAAAAGGAATTCTACCAGCCATGTCTTCGGATCTCTTCTCATCAATTGTGAATAAATTCTGAAAGAATGAGATAGGTAGCAATTAAGCTCCATCAGGATTAATAAAGTGGTGAACTATATATTAGAGACAACACAAATGACCAGGTGATATAACTAGTTCCATAATCTGACCTAACAAACCCAAGAACCTAAATATATGAGCTTTCAAGGTACGCATACGGCATACCTATACAGAGAGCTACTAAATTGTAACTGCCCTAAAATTGAATTATGCACCGTTGGCACTTCAAAATGCAGTAAGCATCAAGCTTCTGTAAGTTTCAGAGAGTGGCTCGGGGTTCAGTGTCTGTCTTCAGTTGGTATAATAATCTTCAATGTGAGGATTGTTTTGGGTATCAAGCAAGACTGACAGTCTGCCTACCCATGTCCGAACTGTATCATTTTCATTTTACTTTTTTAGAGTTTGTAATGTCATTCCAGTGAGAGAAAAGATCATTTCATCACCCTAGTCAACTACCAGACTACGGAGGTATTATTAATTGAAAAGATACAAGTTCACACAAAAGACGGGCATGCTTCTAAATTAAAAAATAACATGTACTCCTTCATCCCAACTAGCTTAAGGCACTTCTTTTCGGCATGGGAATTAAGGAGTTAAGGAGTGTATGTTGAGTGTATGTTTAAAGTATAAAGTGATGATAGGAATATATATTATTAAATTTGTGCGTGTAATAAAGGTTTCCCAAAAATGAAATGACTCAAGCTAGTGGGAACGGAGGGAGTATAATGTATTGGTAATGATTGTTCTTTGTTCAATGATAAAGATGTAGAACCAAAATCCAACTGCCAGCAATTCATGTATCGAGCATGTCTATTTTGTCTCGTCATGCACATATAGAGAAACTGAAGGCACGTAGAAAAAGGGTAATAACACAAATATCATATTAAAAAGTGCAAATACATCTTGCATTCATGTACTTCTGAATACAAATGCTTAACTTACTTGTGATTCTCTTACATGGAGGTGGAGGAACGTTGTTTGAATTAGGAGATTAATAAAGGTTCAAGAAGAGATCAACATCATGCCACCAGTAGCTCACGCTTCTGTGTGTTGGTTGCTTTCCACATTCCATCGATTACATACTTGCATGTAATGCTATTTGGTGCATACCCTAGCTTTGCCATCCTATCTTGGAGTTCCATTAACTTAGAGGGGTCACCCACTTCGGAGAGTACCCTAACTAGTGCATTATAACACTCAGCATCAAAGATTTGAAACTCCTTAGCATAGAAACTCAATAGTGATTCAACTTCTGAGATATTTTTCTCTCTGCATAAACAATGCACCAAAGATCTGCAAATTTTGATATCCAAAGGCAAACCAGATTCAATCATCTCCTGCATCAAGGATAGAGCCTCCGAGCTTCTCCTTAATTCACACAAACCTCCAATAACAGCTTTATATGCACTCAGATTAGGCTTCAAACCTTTTGAAATCATCTCAATTTTCAACTCTAATGCTTCCTCAACAAATTTGCCTCTGGAAAGAGATTCAATCAACTCATTGTATACTTCTGCACTCCGCAAATAACCCTTCTGAGCCATCTGGTCCAACAAAGATTTGGCTGCAAATGGTCTATCATCTTTGCATAAAGCAAGTATTAAATAACAGTATATATCCGGTGAGACCACAACACCATAACGCGCGAGCTCCACAACTAGATTTAGAGCAGATATCATCCTACCCAGATTTTGATAACCTTTTATGATCAACCAACAAGTGAAGTCATCGGGACGGACCTTGTTTCTGATCATGTCAAACAACATTAGGCGTGCCTCTTGCATCATCCCCTCCTTGCAATATCCATATATTAGAGTATTGTACGAAAAGGCGTCGGGGGTCAGCCCTCGATGAACCATCAGACTGAAAAACCGATGAGCCTCTCGCACACTACCGGCCTTACATAGACCATTAATCAAAGTTGTATATGTGATCAAATCAGGAACAATACCTCTCACACACATGATATTATACAAATAAACCGCATCCTTCAATCTATTGCTTTTGCAATACCCATTGATTAGCATATTATAAGTTATGGTTTCTTGAGCACACCCCTCTTCGTCCATCATCTCCAAGAATTCTTTTACCTTATCCATGTCACCCTCCTTGCATAAGACGTGAGTCAATATGTTAAATGTACATGCATTAGGGCGTAAATTGATTCTCAACATCTCTTGGTAAACTTCCCAACATTTCCCCAAACAATCCATCTTCGACAACGCATTTAGGAGAAAATTGGTAGCAACAATACTCGGAACAAACCCGAGATTCACCATTTTCCTGAAAGCATGAAAACTGTGTACAACCATATCCTTTGTGAGGTAAGCCTTGATGAGCATGTCAAACACAACAGGATCCCAATTACAAGCATTCGTACACGAAAGCAGATTCTCATACACATTCAGTTTTTCGCAAACACTGACATTGGCATTCAACTCCACCAACTCTAACAGGATTTGCATAGCTTGCTTATAATTCTTAGACCATACCAGAATATGAATCATAATACAGTAATTGTGTGCACTTGGAAGGAGACTCAAACGATTTCTCACCCAAACGAAGAAACTGAGGGCTGCTGCTGAATCGGACTGGCATCTCAGCAAGATTCTTGAGAATTCATTGCTGGTGAAACGACTGAATAAGCCCTGCTCTTTCAGATGATCCAAAAGGGCGTTATCTTTTTGCTTGAGGGACGAGCAAACGAGGGAAACAAGATTGTTTGGATTCTTGGATTCAGGTAGAAAGTTGTAAAGTGGGTTGGTTATGGGTTTGTGGCAGCTGATAGACTGGAGAGGAGAGAGTGAGCTCGAATAATTTCTAGGTTTCGAGCCACGGATTGAGACAATCAACATATCTCCTGAAATTGGAGGCAAGTGGGACAGTGATTTCAGAAACCAAATCATTATTGACGGTCATAGCATTAGTGATAACGTTCAGAACATAAAGAGAGAGAGATAGATTTGAGAGACTGTGAAAGAAATGGCAGGAAAGTTGAATGGGAGCGGCGGACGACGGCGGGGACGGCGGACGGACGGGTAGGGTGGATTTTTTAGAGTTTGCCCAAACAAATCAGTTCTGCGAAGATGTATATTATTGAAACAGATGAATATTTTAAGAGTTAATACGTAAAAATACTTACTTCTTTTAAATAAAATAAAAAATATTTACTTAAAATAAATAAAATCATATTAATGAAGAATTTCGTGGTGTGTTCAAATAATTCAATTTATTTTTTTATTAGTAGTGGATATTACAATTTTAAATATATAACTTAAATATGATCATTATAGATTATAAAGTATGGTATTGCATAAACATTGAATCTGCAAACTCCACTTATAAAAAAGTTTTCATATATTATTTATATAAGAATATTTCGGGCATATCAAGATTAGCATTTCCAATAAGAATAATTTAGTTCTTATTATATAATCTTATATATATACATGAAAAGAAGAAAGAAAGGCCATGATATATATTCACAATCACATACATTCAAATCAACCGCATCTTTCTCTTTGTCTCTGTTTCTGCAATCCACGGAAAACGGTAAACCCCGCCAATCCCACTCCCTCTCCAATTTCCTTAATTTCTTCACAATTTTCAATCACAATCCTTCACCATGACCGGGAAGGCGAAACCCAAGAAGCACACAGCCAAGGAGCTTGCCGCTAAAGTCGACGCCGCCACCACCAACCGCGGAGGAGGCAAGGCGGGCCTCGCCGATCGCTCCGGCAAGGAGAAGGGCGGCCACGCCAAGCTGGAATGCCCCCTCTGCAAGGTCACCGCCCCCGATATCAAATCGATGCAGATCCACCACGACGCTCGCCATCCCAAGATCCCTTTCGATGAATCCAAGCTTAATAATCTCCACGGCGGCATCGCCCAGGAGGCTGAGCCCTCCAAGACTAAGCCCGGCGTTAGAGGCAGCTTGAAGAAGTGATTTCCCGTTTTACCCATAATCATATCTCTCTATAGGTATACATACATCGTTCGGCTACTGCGAGGCGCTGTTGCTTTATCCTTACTAATTTGGATGATGACTTAGCATATTATGCGCTCTTGGTGCTGTAGTTTGTGGGTATGTTGGTCATATTATGGATTTGGAGGTATATTACTAGACTCTGTTGCTGATCGTAATCATGATAGTAATGGCAAAGTTTATGCCTTTTGCTGTTGTTCGATATTTTTAGTTTATCCTTTCACATATCTCGTGATTCCCTTCACATTACACGTTACCATGTACTTGTATTGATAAGCAGATGATATATGGTAAAACTTATAATACATGGCATTGGGTGAATACTGAATACTGATTATTTTATGCTTGCTGAAAGTATAATTCATGGCTCTCGTTTATACTTTGTGGTTTGCGGCGATGTTATGATATAATGGGGAATTAATTACCTCAGCTTACAGTGCATAACTATTTTGATCAACAATGTGATCTATCTATGAATATGTGGACTCGTGAGAACTGAGAAGTGCCAGGCCACGGTGGTTTCAGCGATAGCTTATTTAAAGTTTAGATCAAGATTTCAGTTTTCACCACTATTATATGATGCTAACTATTGCATAAGAAAGAGCATGAATAAAGTGAGGCATGGAATACCAGATAACCTGGGTCTAGCGCATTTATGGCTTTCTGGTTCTTTCATGATATACAGTTCAGCCATGGAATGTGGTGCCGGCAGTTTAAAAAATTTGAATCTAAAAGGATGTCAAATTGTCAATTATTTATTTTGCTGCAATTGGTTGGAGGAACAATCTTTATGTTCTTCTAATGATGCTGCCCTCTCACGACTACTCTGCTGAGTTATGCTTGACCTGTTGCTTGCATTGATAAATTTCAAATTTGAATGCTTTGCATGTTGACTTAGATGACTTGTCTGAATTTTTCAACTCCTGAGAATGAGTCTGTGTGTGTATATCAGTAATCTGTTAGTGCTAAGACAAAAATGCATATTCCATGACTGTAGACTTTTTGGAAGAAAACTCTCTGAATAGTTAGATTGTATGTTCGTTCACTCTGCTGATTCAAGTTTCCTAGGGGTGTAAATTGAACAAATTTACTACTTTTCTTGTTTGGCTTGCTTCTGCTTTTGTTGCAGGAAAGTAGCCTGTGCTGATCTCGACCGACAAGATATCTAACTTTGTATAGCTTGTACTGATAATAAGCTTTTGTTTTTATCGTTGGACATCATCTGGTTTGCTATTTGCGTATATGGGAGTGCTTCACCTCAGCTATTAAGTCATAACATTTGTAATATGTGCCTTACTGTTCTGTAATATTGCTTAGTTTGCTCTGATGCGAAATTTATGCGTGAAGCTACACTATGTCCTAGTCAAAAGACTCGAAACAATATATAATTCTTCTGGCTGAGTGCGAGTTACCTTCTGGGCTGCTGCTTGTGTAAGTTACCATATATACGAATTCATTTTGTTCTTATAGAAGAATCTCACCTACCCGGCCAGGGGCCATCCAGCTTTCAAACCATTAGAAAGTTCTGGTATGTAGTTTCTGTTTATGTTACATCAGATTGTACTAATTTTACGGTGAATATATGCCTACTAAACCACAGCTAATGGCATGAGAATCAACTGATAAATTAATACTACTTCACTTTTTATGGAGGAGACAGGTGTTATTACATTTATCTGCTAATATTTGTATGTGAGTGAGTGAGTAGATGTTTACACTTGTTCATATCTAATTTTACAGAAGAAAAAGGAATTTTTAAATGAAAAATATTAATCTAATTTATTTTGTGAGGTGGGCATAAGTATATATGGGCTTTTTTCACAACAAAAAGGCTTACTATATTGGGCCGAGTTATGAGTGAAGCCCACTTGACATATTTTCACATACCATACCAATATTATTAATATTAAGACTGACTCTCTTTGGTTAAAAAGGGCATTTTTGACTTTTCAGGATTATTTATATATTATATTCAATTTCAATCCCCTCTTTTTATTCCACGTGTTTATCCTCTACTGGTTTAAGCGATATGAACTGCAAAAACAATGTTGGCGTGCGGTTAATGCTCAAGGCAATAGGTCTGAGGTTCGAGTATGCCGTGACGCGGACATGTAATTTAATGTTAATATAATATAATTTAAAAAAAACAATCTCTTATCAAATAGGAACATATTGCAATATCTTTTCTTAGCGTCATTTTCATTTAATGTGGTAGATAGCGAATATAATGCTGATGCTCCAAATCTGGATTACATCTTCTTAGGCCCATACCTATTTTTGTTTATCTTAACTTTTTTTCTAATACATTAATCGATTTGGGAAAAAATGAGACTTTAGATCCACCCCCAAATATATTTTTAGAATGAAAATTAATTTATATTGCATCATAACAATAATCTATAGTTTCTACGATCATGATGAAATTATAATATGCCATAGAAAGAGATAAGAAACATCTCAATAATTCATCTCTTGTCACAATACATAAATAATGAAAAAAAGAAGCAACATAAAGTACAAGAAGATAAGAAAAGTCTATCTCAACAGGCTGTAGCATTTAGTGCCTTAGCTACTATCTTAATTACAAGCATTTATTCTAATCACACACGCATAAACACATGTTGGGACTTATGGAGAATCAAAAGATAATGAAAATTTAAATAGATATAATGGGATCATATGATTCGTATTAGATAATAAATTGTACGTTGCAAATATTAGAAAATGCATTACTGCGTAGAAAATAAGCCATATAATTGTACTAGTATTCTTTAATTTGTATAGAAGTGGGAGTAGTTTATTTGTAAAGGGCTGACTATAGTAGCATTAATATTTTGACTAAATGAATAAACCATGTATGTATGCATCCTTTGACTTGCTAAATATCGTTTTCATAACTCATGAAAAATACTACATATGTTTTCACATTTGTTACATTGATATTATTCAACTATTTCGTCCACTAAGTGATGACGATGATGATTGATGGATGAATCCACCGTCAAAATAAATAACTTGGAGCTTTATTTACTCAGTACAATTAATTTGACTATTTTTCAGCCAGCCATTATTGAATGACTGCACCAAATTCAGTTAATGTCGCCATTTATTTCCTCATAAAATACTAATATTAATACTAATACTATTAATAACATTAATGTCACCATTTCAGTTTCCCATCTTTCTCGTAGCTTTAAATGCCATTTTTTTTTTTACTTTTTTCGAAAAAATAACAAAACCACTTTTATGTCTATTGTTCGCATCCCTAATTTCTGTTAATATTCCTATCTTAAGATTGTAACGAACCAAATTTGGATTAGATGTAACTTGTTCCAGATTCAGATTTGAGAATTTTGACTTTAATTCATATGTCCTGTCTTATTTAATAAATCTGATTTTAGAAAATAATTCATATCTAGCGAATTAGTATACACACGCTCGTAAATTTATTAAATTGGTTTCTTGACAAGAGATTTGTTGAATTATACTCCCTTTATTCCATTAATCATGACACGTTGTATATTTAATTTAATGTATTATAATAATAAAACGTTTCATAAATAATGAGACAGAGATAGTATTAATTATTAATTAATGCCACGTCTGGTGCAGTAATTAGTGTTGTATGGAGCATGTGTTAACCTGTAATCCTGCATCACATATATATTGTGATTAAATTATGAATTTTGCCGTATGAAATGGAAATTATTATTCCCCTTTTATTGTACTAATAGTCTCCCCACATATAAGTAGTACTACCTCATTCTAATATTACTATTTATATACTACTCATTTGTTTCTTTGTATGACAAAATATGGAATATATTCATATACGTACAATTGCAAATGAAATGTTATTAAAATATAATTAAATAATTGATACCTACCAACAAAGCAAATAGGTAAATATAATTAATATATAAGTTTTGTTTTTGACATATTCAAATGCGAAGATCCCAAATCCAAAGATCTGCCCTCGTGATGCGCATTTTGTGTTTCTAATACAACAAAACCTAATTAATTATCTTAATATAAACAAAAATTCACCATGTGATGGTATAGTTTCGATTAATATAAATAAATTAATTAATCAAATAAAATAGTTTAAAATATACAGATTGGATTTTGATTCAACTCGTGAACCTCGATTTATATAATAAAGATTATATGAAGGTTGCATGTATCCTAGATTAATTTATAAAAATTTAATTTTGATAAAAGTTTGTTTAATTTGTGAGAAATAGGCAAAATTTAATAATTTATTTATAGTTGAGTCAGTGACTCAGTGTTGAGTCAGGACTCAAGGCATGTGAGAGACGAGTCGGAGTCGGTGTATTTTGGAGTAAATAGTTAATTAATGTGGATGCAGAGAATTAGATAACAACGCACCACCAACTCCGCTCTTCCTCCACCACCGCCTCCATAAACACGAGTCAATGCGCCACTGCTCGTGCAGTTATGCTAACGTAAAATCAATCCTTTTCCGCTACCTAACAGCATTGCCCATTATTTAATTATACTCATTTTATTTTCCCATTAAAAAGGCAAAAGAGGAAACCAAAAATGTCATCATTGACCACCATCTCGCTTCATAGATTGTTGGCTGCTTCCACTGCAGCTGCTGCTTCTTCATCTTCATCGATTTCTCCGCTCAAATCTCTTCTTTTTAAACCCACTACTTCTAGATCCCTTTTCCATCTCACTTCCACCCCCGCCGCCAACTACCCTTTGGGCCTCCGTTTTGCCGCCTCATCCACCGCCTCTCCCTCAACCATGGGTGACGTCGCCGCCGATTCCGCCATGGACGCTGTTCAGAGGCGCCTCATGTTCGAAGACGAGTTCGTACCTTATCTCTCTCTATGTCCTTCTGATTCGCGCTCGCACACATTGCCTTCTTTCTTTGGGATCTCCCTTTCCTTTTTAATGGCGGTTTGCGATTCTGTGGGACTTTGATTATCTGGGTTTTTGATGGTAGAATGAGTTCGTGTATTACCTTTTTATTTATGTTATGTTTAGGTTTAGTTTCTTTCTCTGTCATGTATGGTTTGGTCACAGGATGATGAATATTTACCTCTCTCAGTAAAAGTACTTGACCTTTTACATCCAGGACTATGATATGTGCTGTTAGTAGGGATTTTTATTATCTTGCTCATTTTGTTTTTTTTTTTGGCTGTCTGCAGATGCATATTGGTTGATGAGAACGATCACGTGGTTGGCCACGAATCCAAGTACAACTGTAAGTCTTAATCCTCATATTTAGTAGTTCAATCATGTAAATAGTCATGTATCTACTGGTGTTGTTGGTTTCAACGCTTTTGCTAATCGAGAAATTGTAGATCAACCAGTGATTCAGCGGTATGGTATGCTGACTATTTAATTTTTCTTAGATGTGAAATTTATCAAGAATTCGTAAGGTGTTTGATTGCTTCCACTTGGATACTAGTTTCTTGGTGATCTTGAAAATTTTGCGTGTTGATTTTCCCCTTCATTGATTCTGTGTCTGTGGAGATGTTTCTGATGCGTTTTTAATCTTCTCTATTATGCAGGTCATCTGATGGAAAAAATCGAGTCTTTAAATCTGTTGCACAGAGCTTTCAGTGTCTTCCTGTTTAACTCAAAATACGAGTTGTTGCTTCAGGTATTGTGTACTTGACTATATTAATTTAATTCATCCATATCAATCTGCGCTGTTGACATTTCTGAAATGTCTGGAAAGCTACGCCTGTTCTTGCACACATGACATTTTTTAATGATAGTCTGAGATAGGATCAGTTAATTTGTGATCTTTAGCGAATGTGTATATGGAATACAGCGCATCTATGAATGTTAGCAATGCACAAAAATTTAAGAGAGCATTTGTTATCCTTATTAATTCCCTCCATGTTTTTAAAGGAACTTTATATAATTCTGAATGCGTGAAAGCTAGGTAGCATATTCCCCCTTGAATGGCCAAAATGGATTTTTTTTGGTGTAGTGCTTTATATTCTACAAGCTTTTTCACCTTATTGGTCTCTAGTTATGCATTATGGTGTTGCCATGTTCGATTTTTATGCACCAAAATTTGTTCATCCTTTTTGCATATTCTATCCTGGTTGAAACGAGGTAGCATGCTCTACCCGTGAGCCACTATTTAAAAATTCCGCAGTTAATCTCTTATTCTCGTGCAACCTCTGTGATGAGGTAGCATGCTACCTGTGAGCCATTATTTAAAAGTTCTTGTAGAATTGGTACTCCTCATTGTTTAACTTACTTTCTTATCTTACTCTTACATGATTATAGTTAAATGGGAATGGTGTGAAAAGCATACACTTGGTCTTCTTTATTCTTGTCTGTGTTGTCTTTCAACCTCAGTGACATCAGACTTGCTATAACATTTTATCGTATTTGTTCATGTGCAGCAACGATCAGCAACTAAGGTGACTTTTCCATTGGTGTGGACAAACACCTGCTGCAGTCACCCACTGTACCGAGATTCTGAGCTTATTGATGAAAATGCTCTTGGTATTGTATTAAGTTCGTAATTTAATCTATGGCACCTCGATACCTCTTTCTCACCCAAATTTAAATTAAAGGTGTGAGGAATGCTGCTCAGAGGAAGCTGTTGGATGAACTCGGCATCCCTGCTGAAGATGTGCCAGTCGATCAGTTTGTTCCTCTGGGGCGTATGCTGTACAAAGCCCCATCAGATGGCAAATGGGGAGAGCATGAATGTAAGTGAAGTGTATGTATTTCCTTATTAGTTCGACAAAGCATGTGTTAGATGATCAAACAAGCTCAAATTATTAATCTATCAAAGTACGAGGTAGATTAATCTATATTATTTTTGTCTATCTAACTTCCATCCTATTTAAGAAAAAACCATGTAACTTAAAAGATAATGTTTCTGTGTACAATGTAATCTGACCACTTCTCTCGATATCCACAGTGGATTATCTCCTCTTCATTGTGCGGGATGTTAGCGTTCATCCAAACCCAGATGAAGTGCAAGATGTGAAATATGTGAATCGGGATGAGCTGAAAGAACTTCTGCGGAAAGCGGATGCTGGCGAGGGGGGCTTGAAGCTGTCGCCGTGGTTCAGGTTAGTGGTGGACAACTTCTTGTTCAAGTGGTGGGATCACGTCGAGAAAGGGACTATAAAGGAAGCAGCTGACATGAAGACAATTCACAAGTTGACTGAGAAATGATTGATGTATTGTCTGTTTCTGTTTTAGACTTGCCATCTATAATTCAGTTGTCTGAAACTGATCAACTTATCGGCAAAAAGGTGTGTCCTTGACACTGGAAATTTTAATCTGTGTTGAATTTCGTGTCCATTATGTACTGTCAATCAATCAATTTGCTCTTTGATGATTTAGGCAGTGGTGGAAGTTTAGGTATCATCATATCCTTTTTGTCTTGTTTTATTGTGGTCTGTATGTGTTGTGTATTTGAAATAAAGTTCATTGTAATCTGTTGAGGATTATACTGATACATTTCTTCTTCCCGTTGCTACTGATTTTTGTTTTTTGTTTTATATTTTTCTGTTAGGGTGATTATCTTATCAACATACTAATATTTGTGTAACAGTTTTAATTTTGAGAATGATGTAATAGCACAAGAATATAGTACTATAAATGTGAAAATTGAACCAATCTATGAATCTCAAACAATAAATTTTGATCAAATATAAAATATATCTGGCAACGGCAGTATAATGATGGAAATTGTAAAGCCAAACGCATTGTTGATGGATATATGATTGTTGGCTTTCAAGAATTTGCGTTACAGTCATTTCTCAGGAAAGAAAACACTGAAGAAGACAAGAGGATAAAAAGAAAACGAAATTAAGCCTTAGTTTTCTCGATAATCATCTACAAAAATATCCTCCGAGGTAATAAGTAAATCTTCGTTTATCAATACAAAACAAAATGGCAAATGTCAATCAATTCAAGAGGAGCGTCAAGCCTCATCCTCCTCCTATGCGTCATGTCCTAAAACATTCAAATTCAAGAAAATTGAATCAAGAGAGAGGAGAGATAATATTGTCGTAGTATAAAAATAAGGAATTCCAAAAACGATAATACTGTCTACAGGTACTTGAAATATGATTGATCTGTGAGAAACAATCATTAATTTGTTACTATATAACAAAAGAAAGCCTTGAAAGACGAATGCATAAAGAAAGAAAAGTCGAGGGTACTCTTGTCCATTAATCATGATAAATTGATCTAGCAAGAAGAACAATTGGACGGAGAGGCTGATAGGAATGGATATAGCATAGTTACCAGCAGAGCAGAATATTACTTTCCTCCCTTTTGCTTCAGAGTAATCTTGTCGCCCAAGCTGAGGGCGATTCCTTGAGTCTTGCTCCTTATCCTGATATAACCATTTAGCTTCCCATCCGCCTGTTTCTCCACACTGATATTTACCAGTGCGTCCTCCCCAAATGCGCTCTTTGCGTACAGATTCGCAGCCATGAATCCACATTCACCTTCCAGAGCAGACCTGGACAATAATCGTACAATCACGAGTCATCATGAAGAAGTAATGATGAAAAGTTAAGCTTGTAATATACAGAAACCATCTTAGAATTTATGATTCATAACCTTTCAGGGGATAAAAAGAAACAAGCTTAAAAATGCAACCACAACCAACAGAATCAGTGTACCAGGATGATGGGTAAACTTATTGCAGAATAACTTCAATACTGAAAGACAGAATGGTATGAGATTCTCGTAGTGTGAAGGAAACTTCCCTGTCCCCACTAACAAAAAGAACAGAACAGGAGTATAAAGTTCACTTACTGCGGAGTTAGGCATCTCATGTTGGTCGATTCAATTATGTGATCAAGAAATTCTTTCTCATTTGGAATTGTTGTGTTGATAGCAACCTGGTAAAAGAGAAGTACAGGGACAGGAAAAATGAATACAAGTAATGAGTAACAAGTCGACAAGAGACTGTATAAAACTATGACCAGTAGTATGGTATAACTACGACTGGTAGTGTGGTAGTGATTTTAAGTGGCATCAGTAGCAACCCTCATTCTTTAAGACAATCTTTACTGTCAGATTTCTATTCTTCATCATTCAAAGCTATCTCCTTACTGGTTACAGAATAGTACTAGCTTTAAAAGCATGTAAGGTCAGGAATTATTTTTAAGTGGTACATCTATAGGCTTTTTCATAACTAGACAATAATCAATGCGGTCATAATACAGTGAGAGTTTGAAGTATTAAATCACAGCACAACAGCACATAAATATAATAAACTTTCATAGGAATGTCTATGCACAAGCAGTTCGAGTAAATAATCATCTCTGTATCAAATTATCAATATCGCAAAATATTGGAGGATTTTATATACCTTATTCTCCCACTCAAATTCTGCCCACATGGTCCTAAAAGCAGCGTCACTGCAAACAGCTGGAGATATGTAGTCCATGATATCAATATGGATATCATTGAGGACAACAACAGTTCGCTCAAGCACATTTGAGGTCTCATAGACAATGTTTCCAAATATCACCCCAGTTTCAGTAGAGGACACTTTAATATTTGCTTTTATCTGCTTGCTTGACTCTGGAGCTAGAGTATAATTCTGTGGGCGCTCAACAAGTTTAAGGTCACCCATTGTAGCCAATTCCAAACACAAATTCTGGAGAGTCTCCTTCGTTCTATTAATCACCGTAACATCCAGGACGATGTCATAATGATGAACTGTCACATAAGCTTCAGCATACACAGGGTCACTGAAGCCTGTTAGTTGAATGATACGGTTTAATTTATTTGCATCATCTGCATCCTTGACAAATTGCCCAGTAGCACGTTTAAGATCATCTTGAACCTCATCTTCCAGCTCCAATTGGCTCATGCCCTAAGCAAAGACAAAAGTGGGAAATGATTAGTAATCCATATGTTGTTTCTGCTACAAACAAGCACATTATAAAACCAGTCAATGTCCTACATTGAAGTTATTTATGTGGTTTTGAGGATTAAAAAAAGGTCCTCACAAACATGTCATTGCATGAAAGTGTAAGAGACCAGCAGAATAAGTAGTCCAAAAAATTTGAAGTATCGTAAAAGAACATTGGTAAAGGAAACGCTATGGTCACTGTCTTAACGCTAGACAATTTTGAATACTGAACAACGAACTGACTAACAAAGAGTAAAGAACAAGTTGATTAAGGATGGATATATTAAAATGAAACTTCAATGTTTATAAAAGATGGAAGTGCAATATTTCACCTTTCGACTCTTCAAATGGTAAAAGTCAATAAGATCGTCTGGCTGCGAGTGAGAGACCTGAGCCTTTGCTTTAATTTCTTCAGTTTCACGCAGTTGTTTATCTGAAAGCATCTTAACGAAACTCTCGCGACAAGATTTTAACCAGATCTTTCTCACATCATCCCCAGTGTTAGATAGCAATCTTATGCAGAGAACAATCCTATCATAAGAATCATTGTCGATTGGATGAGGAAGAACCGACGATTGCCCTAGCTGTAACATGGCAACCATAACTAATAATGCATCTGTTGCTGCTTTATTTACTTCAACTTTTGATTGTTGAACCTCTTCCAACCTTAAAATGAGTTTCGCCAGGGTGCAGGCAATGACTGCTCCAAGGAAAAAGTCACCAGTGAGAAGAAGAGATCTCAAGTTCCCTGTTGCCAAAGATCCTTGAACTACAGCTGGAGCAGAGAAAGCAGTTTCAGATGCCGCACTTTGAGTCGCATAAGTTCCATCTGCAAGGATAGCTGGTCTTCTAGATGAAATAGTAATTGAGGTTGCCTGCTGGGGTTTCTTTGAAGAGTCAGCAGCATCCTCATCTTCAGAAACTGAAAAGAATGGAAGCTCTCCTAGACACTGCTTAATAGTTGCAATTCCACTCTCCACTTCAGAAAGAGAGAGGCAATACTCACCAATTATCCAAAGAGCACAAGAACAAACTCTTGCTGCTCGGATCTGATAAAATGTATCCAGAAGCCTGGTGATGATAGAAACCCTCAACTTTGGGTTCGTTTCAATGATCTCACGCACAAAAACAGCAACATCCATTGCAGATGCTATGTTGTTATCTCCCAAGAAATCCATCAACAAATGGACCACTGTGCTTGCCACTTCAGGGAACTTTATAGCACAAGAATGGATAGCTTGAATTAGCATTTGGCGGTACTCCCCATTCTTCTCAAGCTCTCCACTTTGAGTTTTCATAACTTCCTTCTTCAAAGTAAGAACCACCTCATTGACATTACGAGGCGTGATCAACTCCAGGACAATATCAAGTGTTTTCCGCTGGATATCAACACTTGGGCTTGACAGTGCCCTCAGGACATCCATTATCATGTCAATCATAATATCTTTGTGGAAAGATTTGAGTTCATTCAGCCTATCAAGCAGAATCAGCTTAACATTATAGTCACTCTGAGAGACAAGAAGCTGGCAATATGTATTTGCTGCAGCTCTAATAGCTGTGGGAGCAGATGACAAGGAAACAAGGGTTCCAGCACTTTCATAAACAACGGCGGCTGAAGGGGCACTCAGTAAAGATATAATAATCTTAATATATTTCCCCTTTTCTGCTTTGTTTGTCCTACAAACTTTTCGGATCAGCTCTAAGACAACCATCTGCATCGGTCCTCCCCAGTCTGGCACTTTGTCAATGTTGGTCAACAGGTAATTAATAGCACGATCCTGAGCACAATTGAAAAGCATTAGAAATGCATTCCTCTTAGCTGATGTATCCTGCTCTGTCGAAAGAAACTTCTCAATGGTCTCAGGAGCGTCAATCAAGAGCTGATCACCTTGTGGGAGCTTGTAAATAGACATCACAGCAAGAATCGCACTTCTCCTAACATAAGGATTGCGGTGTTCCAAGTTGGACATAATGGAGGTGATCAAAGGTTCAATTATTTCCACCTCAGTAAGCCGGCAAAGGAATCGTAGGGTGACACCACGGATATACTCATTTGGGTGGATAAGATTATTACGGAGATTCTGGCAAATTAAAATCATCTCTGGTAAGGCTCGTCCCTTCCCATCAGTCTTATCGATGATCTCCAAATAGAGCAACAGCAGTTTCTGAACTGTGTGATCTTCACAGGGCAATACATATCTAACGATAGTAATGAACAGCTGAGGAAGGGTTTCTCCATTTAGCAAAAGCATGACAGCCTTTTTCATTGCATCGACCTTGGCTGAAACATCATTCCCTTCGAGTGCCTCTTTGATCTCATTAGCAATAGCTGGACTGCTCTTGTCAAAATGTACCAGCAGAGTGCAAGATTTCTCCATTTTTCACTTGTAACCTGATCATTGCACTTCATTAGTACATCAAAGAGTAGTTGAGGAAAGTAATATCCAACATCACACAATATACCCCGTCCAACCAAAGATCACAACGTACCCAACTTTAGAAAATTGTGGTAGATGAAACTCTTAAAATATATGAGAGGAGAAAATGTTGGCGTCAGAAATAATCTGAAAAATGTTGCCTTTCTGAAATAATCTGAGGACTAACAGTGACCAATCAAATTATCCATTTACAAATACAATTAGATTAGAAACAGTCATTAAATATTTAAAGATCGGTACTAGAAAGATCCATAGACAAATCTCAATCAGGATTATCAACAGGAATTGAAAGGAAATTATAAAATTACATTCAATCACATAAAATTAACAAATGCCTCCAATCCGCGAGATTCATATATCGCCCAAACTGACTCCGGCCTACATACAGAATCTAATGTCACGAGAGATATCGGAACATTAATTAACGCGCAGAAGGAGATCAGCTCCCTAATCAGGCAGATCAACATACATAAATACTGAGAAACATTGATCGAAAAGAAATCAACTAAGTAGTAAACTCGATAAATGCATCCAATCAATCCAAAAATGGCGGCACACTCAAAACAAACGAAGAAGATAAATCTGATAATTGAGATCCAGGAGAATATTCCGATTACGATTGCGTGCATCATAAGAGCAAAAATGAAAATGAAATAAAAAAGGAGTTACCGATTGGCGAGTATTCCGTCAAAGGAGGGGCTCTGCGTCGTTGAATTTGGTGGTATAAGCTGTTGACAGTGGAGTGGAGAAGCTCATTAATCACTTCTCTCAGATCTGCTTCTCTTTCTCTCTCCTTACGTTTATATTGTGTACTATTCTACTGCAAAAATCACATCTATATGTTAGAAATCGCGGAAAACGCCCTTCAATTAATAAATAATTTACCATTACTATTAACTTTTTCTAAATTTATTTGTTGATTTTATTTATATAATTCTATAATATTTCCAAAACCTATATTTATTTATTTTTTTTCAAAAATATGACTTGGAATAAATTTTGAGAACACTTCAAAATTTTTCTCAGCATATAATGTTTGTAATAAATTGCACAAAAAATCGATATTACTATATTTTTTTCAAATATATGTCAAAGTCATGTACATTAATATTTAAATGATTGAGCTACTTTTTCAAAATAATAAAATAGTATTAAATGAATATATTAACATTAATCTCACTACAACTAGACCAAGACACGCAACTATAAACTATTAAATTATCCATTATATGTTGTAAACATTCCACTTAAGTTTCCTTAAAAATACAAAAATTGACTATAATTCCATTCAATATTTGGCGCAAATTAATTAATTAAGTAATGTAAATAAGATTATCATAAGAATGCTCAAAATACGGAAGTATTTTTTTATCACTTTGTACTTTTTTACCACGATTACTATTATTATATTATGTAACTTTCGTAAAATATAAAATTGAATAATCAAAGAATAAAATTGTTAAGTTAATTTAAAATAAATGATGCAGCATTATACTAGTTAAAATTATTTTTATCAATCAATGATATAATGAACACTAAACACTCCCTAACAATATTGCATGATTCGCATCAAATTCAAAAGTGAAACGAAATCAAATAATATTTGTCCAAAACTCTCTTCTTCTTTTTTTGCCAATTCATAAGTAGAGTGAACATTTATTTATTGAATAATATTATCACATTGATAATAATCAGTCGTTCTATTTGGATTACAATAAAAAATAATATAGTTGAAACATGATAAAAGTTCTTACTTGTTGCTTGTAATCACAGCATCAACATAACCCATTATTTATAATCAAAATATTAAAAAAGAACATATTCGAAAAGAAAGAATCAGAATACAAAATTTTGAACCAAAACTGCTTACTTACACCATACCACTAACATAGCAACTATGTGCGATGTGTTGAACTAGCGATATAAATAGTAACATAGCAACTATGTGCGATGTGTTGAACTAGCGATATAAATAGCGATATAAGGTTAATATCCGAGTCCAAAAGTTTCAAATTCAAATTTAACATACTTCCTTGGTTGCCCCTGTTCCGACCATGCCACTACAGTCAAATTCGATCTTGGCAGCGTGTGGGGCAAGAACCGATAATATTTACCACGTCGTAGTTTGAGAGCACGTCCCAAACCTGCAAAATGGATGAAGATCAGGCCAAACTCAGCAGGATTATCTGGAATGGAGGGAGTATCTCAATTCTCAAGTATTCTGTATTCGTATGTCTGTTGCAAGGAGTACAAACTCATCTCTGTTGGTGATGTGTCTATACGAAATTTCGGGAACGGATATAAGGCCAAACTCCTTGAGACAGAAATCACCAAATGCACGTGCCATGGCAAGGCCGGGAGCGTCGTTGTGTGGCAGCCACACTCTTGCCACCTCAGGCTCGTCCTGCAGAGCAAAAATACGACCTTTACATTTCCGGATCCTCTCTTCTTCCGCTGAGAAATGAGAGCAGAATAGAAAAATGAAATATTGTTTACATAACTACATAAGCCATTGTTGCGATGGGCCAGAGGAAGGTGGCCTACCGGGAACGTCAGGCTTGAGATCCACAGTCAACTGCACCGGAACGAGTTTGTTATTCACATCTCTCGAGCCTAATACAGCTCTCGAATCCCCAATGTTTCCAATGATAAGATCCTGATACTAAATCGATTGCATTACCTGTTTCACCAGGGTGACTGCCGTAGTTCCACTGCAGAGGCAATCAAAATTAGTGTTCATTCTTAACTCCTTGTCCATGACCTTAAACGCCTTGAGAAAAGATTCTTTCAATGTCTGAAACACCTCGGAACAGTGTCCTGTTTCTCCACTATTTACATCGACCTCCCTAAGACTCTCATCATCTTTCACATCAACTTCCTGGTGTGGAATCAGCTTCAAAGGAAGAGAATCTCGAACTTGCTTAGCAACCATATGGCCATAAGGACCATGGCCATCAAAGACCCCACACAATACTGTGTCTGTTCTCAAACCAAAGTTCTGGTAAATATAGTAGTATTACAGAGGATCAGAGATATTAGTCTCTTACAAGCAGGTTCAAGCAGATGAAAGGATAAAAAGCTTAATAGGGTAGAAGGTCTATGTCTGGCTAACAGAAAGATAATCATCAAGCGTTTTCGCTTACAAAGACAATCTATATCTTAATACCAGAAGGATTGCTGAAGCAACACTATGTATATTCTTTCAAGAAACCAACATAGAAAGACTTGAACACTATGTATATTCTAGCCATCATAATACCAGAAGGATTGCTGAAGCCTTTGACAAAATAACCTTTAGTTCTTTGGCAGAAAATGGGATGTGAAAGCAAACCATATAGAATTTAAAAAGGGCAAAAGCTAAGAAGTGAAGTTAGCAGGAGCACGAGAGAAGTTCTAACTAACCTCCTACACAATCATGGCATCTTGATTGATCCCTTTCTTGCCTTGCTGTGTAAAGAGTGAAGCAATGTCACTCGAACCATTCAAGAACCTCCGATTATGATTCCTATGCAATCTATCCTCCTTACTATATTCAAAGGACAAATTCTGAGACACTTCTCTCCTTGTGGAACCCTTCATCTTCTTACCGTCCATAGGAGGCCTTTTACAGGAACAGGAAAAGCAGGACCGCATTGTTAGGACCCTGATGAAATTTAAGACGCACTCCAGACCAACCACGTAGCTTTCCCCGCCATTCACCGTAGTTGGATCTATCACCAACGGTGTCACAAAGATTTGTTCGGCTCCTTCGATTAAAATTGTGATTTGGCCTCCTCAACACCAATAATCCAACACTAAAACTAGATGAATTTTGGTAGAAGAAAGCACATCCCCTCAATACATACAGCTTTCGTTATTACTGAGAATAAAAGAAAGAACCAATCAACTCAAATTCAGCAAATTATCCACACACAAAAATTCCAATACCTGAATGCAATGTAAGCTTCCTCTATGTAAAATTAGTGAACTTCAACTACTATACTCGTTCAAACCCCTTCCTAAAGGTTGGGTTGTATTTATAGGTCATAGAATTGTGAATTTGTTTGATCCTCCAATCACTAATACTCAATCTAAAGCGCCTCACTCAGTGTACAAAACTAATACAGACATTCATTTGCTAGAAGAGTAGAAGCGAACAGTAAGGAATCTACAAAAAGCAGATCCACAGAGAAATATATTGCCCTTTTACAAAATTCCAGATAACAATATATTCCTCCACATCTGAGAAACACATTCAAATATCAAGAAAAACAAGATTAATCATCAAAAAATAAAGCAGCCACTTAGCAACTCAGTTCAAAGCCAAAATCTTCAATCAATTCCAATAGATGATTGAAAAGGCTGAACCTTGAAGACCAATATTCACACCCACCAGGTCTATTACATGATCACTCGAGAAATAATCGATAAAACTTCTCCAACCTCATTTTCCAATAATAAGTTAGAGAGAGACAGAGAGAGGACTTAGTCAGTGTATGTGTTTTAGGACATAGTGGCTGTCGTTTTCACCATCTTGAATTGAAACCACATGAAGAGGGAGGGAGTCAGTGTGAGTGTGTGTGTCGAAGCTTTTTGAAGGATTAAAGATGGGAACAAACCCGAGTTTCAGTTGGTCATCATCCATGGCAGATTATCATCCACACGGAACGTCAATGTAGAGGAATCGCCGTCTTCCTTAAGAGGATTTAATTGATAAATCCTTTCTTAAATGGCTTCCACCATTCATCAAAACCATGACTCATCAATTCAAAAAAATATTACTATTCACATTTCACAAACTCGTCACTATATATTTATATATTCACACACACACACACAAACAGAATCTATACATGAAAGCTCAAGCAAAATACTCCCAAACATTTCACAAACTAACTTCGAAAAATACATGAAATTATCCATTCATAAATTATTTACTACCTATTAAAAGTTTGGGAGTAAATTTTTAATTTTGCATGGAATCAAGACATCTTATCCTGTACTTGATCGAATTTGACTTGTTTTAAAATAACAAAAATCATTCTTAATATTATAATAAATACTATTAATCAAATTGGAACTTTATAATATATTTTCATGGGGGAAAAGAATCCCGAATCAATTTTCTTTAGAATTATACAGAAAGTCATAAAATATATTACAAATATCAGTCAATAAAACGAGAATATTATTTCACAATAAGACATACAATAAGACATACAATAAGACACAACTTTAGTCATAACCACTAATGTGATATATTTAGATAAATAAATGAAAATCTATTTAATAATTCTGAAGAATTTGGATCTAGGCTGCTAAACAATAACAAATTTGTACACAAAATGTAAAGTGGCAATTCATAAATTTATGTACGTGCAAGTTGTGGCCACGTCATTCCTATATGTAACACATGCATGCTGCCCCATCAAATTTTGGATGAATTTTAGTGTTCGTATTTTATTTTCATAATTAAATTTATTATTATTATTTATCTACATAATATGTTATAATAACCATTATTCTATAAGTTGAGGAAACAATATTTCAATTATTTGTATTTGAGAAAGACAAGAAGAGTGTTGTTCCCATTTCACTGTACATAATCTGTTTAATTTCTATAGCATCAAATTAAATAAAATCTACATAACGTTCGAAACAAATAAACAAGGAGCTGCCTTTGCAGGTGAAGAAACAAAAAAACACAGTGTCAAAAGTAGTAAAACAAATAAATCTTACTCCCACTTTTCAAGTGCCAAACTATTCATGCATGTTCTCAACACAACTCGAAAACTTGGATGTTCCCGACACCACACGAAAACGAGCTCCTGCTCCTTGTTTGAGAGTTCATATAATTAGGCTGAGGAGAGTGGCCACAAACGCAAGAACCGAAACAAGATTAGCCCTCAACGGGCGGGAAACGAGAGATATGTCGTGAGCAACGACATCATAAGCATTGCCGGTCTTTTGGTCTTTCACTTTGATGCTCGATGAACCTGACATCATTAGCAAAGGGTTCATAACTATATTCTTTATGCAAAAACGAATCTTTCAGAATTGAGTTATTTAACGAATGAGCAGAGCTGAGCTGAGCTCAAGCCTATAGGTGCTCAGTATGTTTAGCTCAAAAGTTTTGCTCATTTACACGTTAGCAAGCATACTATCATGGTCAAGATCGTCTATTCACGAGCTCAAACTCAATTACAAGCTGAACGGACCTACAACTGTTTGTCTCATCTCGGCTCGTTTACAACCCTACTAATACCAATAAGGTTGGGAAACGAAATGCAAAAGTGACATTGTACTCACAGTTGTATTGTGCCCATCCAATCGTCTGATTATCAAGATCGTACACAACAAGCTTGTCGGATAAGGCAATATCTGCAAGTATACGCATTTAAGCCGGTATCAAGTGACATATATTTGTAAGCTCTATTAATTGTTTCGTAGTGTTTGGGTTCAGGACAGGCCAATTCGAACACATAACTCAAACTCAAACCATTCCCCTCCAAACAAATGCAGCTCTTGTATGAAGAAAATGTAAAATCAAGTCCCAACAATCAAATTTTGGAGAAAATTGGAAGAAATGAACACTAAGTGTTCTCCGGGTATATAATTACTTTGCAAAGTTTCAAAATAATGTATAGCAGCACAATGAATACCTCCTAACAGAGTCAATTCCTGCCCATCTTTTGCCTGCATTCCACTGACTTGCCAACCTATGCAGTATTCTGTGTCCTGCGAAGTCAAGTTATGCGGTGTAAGAGAGTAAATTTAGACGAAAACCCCCATTGAGATCCACGAGAAAAAGATTAATCAAGAAATTTTGGGTTTTTCCGTATAAAGAGAAGCTTAGCAGATAATTTGCACAAGATGTTTTCTTCTGATAAAGCACAACCCGTTTTTAAACGATATATGTATGTTAATTAACAGTGAATTAATTAAATTAACAAAGTTTACTTACGCGAACTTCAAACAGGTAATTCCGGGGATAAACTTGCAGTGAAAGTGAGTTTTCAAATTGGAAAGTTATAACTGGGAATCCGTCATCAACACTGCAGACAGTACATGAAAGAAACAATTATTATGATTAATGAAAGATGAAATTAAACACAATTATACAAAAGCAAAAGCAATGGTTGTAAAGATTCATCATAAATCTTAGCATTGATCCCTATCACATTTTGAACTCATGCTCTACACGCAGAAAATCATCATAAATGCAGTTCGTACAACGTTGAGCATATTAATCCAGCAAGAGTGAGTGTCTGTGCTACTGCATGCATCTCACAAATTGCATATGCCTAGCACAGAAAGCTTAGTTGGTTACTCAAAATACTTACTTTGCAGTGTACCAAAAGCATTTGAACTCTTCCTCAACCATATGAATTTCCATATCTGGTTGCAACTCCATAATCTAAATACACGGAGGGAAAGCAAAATACTCAAAAATGCATGGTTGAGATAGAATGCATCAACTATTACTACCGAAAATGTGTCTTCGTTACGGATTTTGATATACCTATAAATACATATCTTTTATGTATGCCACACGCACTATTTCGCTAGTAAAAGTAAACGAGCGAAGAATGTAATGCGTACCTTATTGAGAATCTGCTCATACATGTCTGTTGGAAGATAGGCTAGGGTTGTACCACTATCAATTATGACTCTCCTAGGCGGTCCTGCGCCAAATAAACCTGCTGGGAGGTCTATATTTTTATTACCCACCTGAACTCCTTTCAGAATAACATTATAATGAGACCTAAGATATGATTAGAATTACAATTAGTTGATATCCATAAAATCCAAAATAATCTTTTTTTTTTCTTTTCTTTTTTTACTAGATAATTAACATCATCCATATAACAAAAGACCTAGATAATTTAATCATTAAGAATGGGGAATTTGGTCCTTTTGTTGCTGAAGTTGATCCTTAAACTATGCGTCAGTATTGATTATTGAAAATTAGCCCATGATATAGACAAAGCACCTAGCCGAGCTTCAACCCTCAAAGAAATCTCATATTTAAATTTGTACTTCTAAGTTCTGAAACGAAACATGTGGTTATAGTCTAGGAGAACTGAGACCAGAAACTTGGAAATCATAATCCTCACACATCAATAGATTCTTTTACCACTTTGAGGAATCTTGCATGACATAACATATAGTTCATGCACGATCACAGTTTTTGGAAAATTTCATTTGAAAGTGAAGATTCGAAGCCAAAAAAGATATAGAATAGGAAATAATAAGTGCTTGAACCTTCTGCTTAATATCTAGTCTCCTCAAACTAAGCACGACAAACGAAACATTAAAAATGGTCCATAATCCCCAGACTTGCTTCCTCTCTCATCTCTCTTTTCTTTCCCAAGAGTAATGCATAGGTACAGATTCCAGATATAGCAACATTTACAGAAACTGCAAAGAACAAAATGTCACAACAGAAAAGAAGTTACGCAGTCACTTACTGATTTTGAACTAGTGGTGCTTTATCTACTTTTGGTTGCACAACCTCTCCCATGGCAAATATGCCACCTCCCTTCTTACCATCCAAGCAATGTGAAAAGATCTTTTTCACCTTTCCATCCAAAGAAAGTTGTGAAAGCATGGATGTATTTGCTTGTCCAAAACCTACAATTCCATCAACAGCCTGAGAAGATGAACCTAACTCTCCTGATTCTTTAGCTGAGCACCTAACTTAGATAAAAAGAGGAACATGTTAGGTACAGAAAAGGTGTGCAACTGTGTTCCCTGTTGTAACTGAAGATATAGGAAATAACATGACAGGTGCAAGAGAAGGCACAAAAAACTCGACAACTGAATCATCAATCAAATCATATACAAATAATAGCTGTAGAGGCCCAACTTTATCAACATGTAAAACCATACGAGAAGAAAGAAGTGGTTTCTTGTAATTTCCACCAGGACCATCTAGGCCAGGCAGAAGTGAATTACTTCATTATGTTGTCAACTACAAGTATTTGACCCTTAAAACCATTATCTAGTGATTGTGCATGTGTAGAGAAATGATATTCACCCAAATGCAATGGATCCATTCATTGGCGAGATTTGCCGATCCCCAGTTACTTGGTCAAATCTGAAGGTATCCTTGACAAAGAAACCCTGAGTTTTGCTCCCATCTCCATAAGTAACAGCATATTCACAGCTCACTCCAACCTTGCAATTTGGGTTTGGGGTACTAAATACTACGCCACAAAATGGTTGATCGCAGGTGATGAGCTGTGCAGTGGAGGAGGCCTTCATATCATATTGCATCAAGGCTATCTGGTGAATTAAGAGAAAAGAAGTCTTAGTATCACTCATTTTTATTTTAAGATGAAACATAACATGCTGGATTAGAAGGTTGTCCGATCCGAGAGTGATCCACTGCTGTGAGCTTAAACTTGTTCCTAGAGATAAAAAGGATCAAGTAAAAATAGAGAATAGAAGAAGAAACATACACCAAGATCACTTTTGCTGGGGCACTTCTCACAGTGAAGGCAATTCACCCATAGAATATCACTTCCTGTATCAACCTGGAGATGATAGTTAACTGGAGGAGTACCAATTGTAATCCTGGTGTAATAGAGCCTGCAGGAATATATTCATTAACCAATTAGGTTCACGCCTAGTTAGGACCTACGGAACACAAAAACAAGAACAATCATTAGCTGTGCAACAAACTCTAATACTCATACCACCATCTATATTCGAGGTGTGCGCGCGCGCACACACACTTATAGAAAATTGATTGAAACAAGGGTATGGAGCCTACATGATTCTCTCTCTCCAACTGTAGACAGTTAAAATTAGATACATTCAACCTTCACAAGTTTCTAAACGAATACACACATAAACAGACACCCATGCGTAGGGGTGATTATCTCTCTGCCCCCAACTGATGCCAGTCAAAGCTGTCTGTCTACTTTCAACCTTCATATGTATTAATCATTTAAGCCAACAGTAATACTTTTCTTTGCATCTTGGGCATAAATTTCTATCTGAATTCTAGTTGCAAGGAATCCTAAGATTACAAGGGACTCCATGATTAACGACATTATCCAGCAAACGCAAAGGAAGAGAAAGGTTCGCAAGCAGCACAAAATACACAAGACATATGAAAACGCCATTTGCATGAAACGTACGCCGTGTGAGTGGGAGAACCATCACCACCCAGCTGAAAATCAAGACCTGTAAGAGCTCTGCCATGGCGCTTAGAGTCATGGGCCTTGAGCAGTCCAATGGGTGCATTTCCCTTCTCACGCCCACCATACTTGTGGTGAACTTCAAACACCAGATTCGCCTTCACCACGCACACAACCTCAATCAACAACAGCAGCAAAACAATTATAAAGATCCCCGAAAAATGTCTCCCCCCAGAATCCATTGCCATCCCACCAAGAATCTAAAGAAATCCCAAATTATGCGACCAAATATTTGTGGGAGAGAATGTCATTTGGTGGGGTGCGTAAAGAAGTGTGAGATTTGTAACGAGGGGTGGTGAAGGGACGGGTGATTGAGGGCAGGAAGGAAAGCAAGATTGTGTGCGTGAGATAGAAGCAGAGGAAGAAAATGAATTGGTCTAAATTTAGCAATTTTGTAGGAAACGTGATGTTGAAATTGTTGGGGTTCAATTCAAACTTGATATTAATATATAACGAAATGGAAAGAAGAAATCTTGCGCCAGGAACATGCAATAACTAACACTCCTCTTCTGCCTCAAAAAATAACTGAAAACGAAATAAATGATTTTCTTTCTCTTGTCGTCTAGTTCATCTTTCATCCAAAATCACTCATCTCCAGAAATTACATTTATTGGGACAAAAAGAGTTCAAGAACGGTGAATCCACCACACGAAATCATACTTGATTCGTCAAAAAAAATATACTTGGCCTCAGTCCAATCATTCCATTTGTATCCCCGATCATCTTTGTAATATTAGTATTTTATATTCTACATTAAATTACGGCTTATAGTTTTAAAACTAAAATTTATTTTTTTTAGTTAAAATTATTTATTTGGGTAGAAATTTTACTATAAATATACAAATTTATACTATAAATGTTAGCGTTTATCATGCTTGATTACAGGTAGTTATGATGTGGTTGCCACCTCAATTGCATCTACCAAAGCATCAAATTTAGCTCCACAAACTTCTTTAATCACCTTTCCATCCTTCAATATCTTGAATGTAGGAACCACCTTAATTCCCAGTTCCTGTGCCAATGGCTGCACCCACAAACCAATTTCACGTCACATCATCAATCTTTCCAAACTCTTACAAATACTAGGATTGTACATTCACCTTGTTTTCTTGGTTACAATCAAGTTTAAGGAACACAATGTCCTCATGCTTTTCTGACAATTCTTTAAACTTTGGAGCTATCACCTTGCACGGCCCGCACCTGCATGCGCACTCCATCGGAACTAATCTTAACTACAATCCTATGGAATCGTCTATTATAAATCTTGACTCTATATAAGCATACTTCAGGATTTATAATCATTAAAATCTACAAATAAAGTGGTATAATCAAGAGGATGATTGATAGCAACAAAAGTTTCCCAAATATTGCAAAATACTAATTAATGTCATTTATCTTAAACTACAGGCTGATTGGGATTAAGAGAATGATTAAAATTCTTAACCACGCGGTGTTTCAATTTGTTGAACTTAACTCTAATTTTTTATGATATTCCTTTTTTTTTTTTTCTAGTCATACACAAGTACAGTAGAAAGGGCGAAGGTGATGATAAACTGACCAGTGAGTGTACATATCGAGTACGACAACCTTAGTGCCGGCAGCTTTCACGATCGGCCAAAATGTATCCTTGTTCACCTCCGTCACCTGCCCCGCCACTGGCGCCGCGTCTGAGCTTGCTCTCGTCCTGATCAGCCGTCTCTCCCTCTTGCTACTCAGCTGCGGGTAGTCATTCGCCGCATTGCTTCGCGGTGGCGATAATCGCCGGAGACACTACCGAATTACGCGGTATTGAGGTCCTTGGAGCTGTGCTGTAACGTTGCAATTGCAGAGCCATCGTCGCTTTGTATGTTATGTATGTATGTATGTATGTATGCATTCGAATGTGGAGAAGACAGAGAGAGGAGTCTCAATATGACGAAACTACCCTCAATATTTTATTTTCTTGTTATACGGACTTGGCATATCCGAATTCATCACGTTATCTCTATTTCTATGGAATATTTTGTTTTTATTACAATAATTAATCTCAAAATATGTCAGGAAATTGTATAATTGTCTAACACGAATTTTGGATACAGTATGTGTGTGGAGTCTGTGGACACCTAAAAAAAATACTCCCTCCTATTAAATTTGTTAATACTTTGTACTTTTGCGCACATATTAATAAGAAAATATAATACCTAAACTAGCCTTAATTAATGATCATTTTACTCCTTAATGACAATTATTATATAGTGGAAATAATAAATAAGTGCAAAATTGATATAAACAACCAAAATAATTTAAAACGACTATTAAAATGCAAATAACTTAGTAATTTTGATGAGCATTAGTAGATATAGTTATTATGGTGTTATCCCTTTGAGAAGTGCAAGATCTAAATTTATATGATAGCAACGGACAAAATCCATCAATGAAATAATTATTTATTTTAAAATATATAAATAAGGTAAATAAATTAAAAGTTCATTTTGCTGTAAGAATTTAGCACAAGTTCGAAATGATAAAGCAATTCAGTCTATCATCAGCAATTTTATGGCCTAAAATATGTACAAAAAATTCCCATCAATGAAATCATTACCATTAAAAATATTCATGTCACAATTAAAGAGTTCAGTCAAAGATTTGTAATATATTTTTTCGTAATTATTCCACTATAGAATTGTAAGTGTGACATGAGAGGATAATAACTAGAAATGACAAAAATACATAGACTGCATAAACATTAAACATAATGTACAAGTTGACCTCCAAAATGGGGAACCTATTTCAGCATGGCATATCCCAACATTCAGTATGAACTTAAATAATAACTCCAGCTAGTATTCCTTGGTCTTTTGCCTTAGTTCATTCAGCTCCTTCTCGATTTCAGGATCTTGAAACTTCAATGCTGCTGCAACGGGTCTCCCCGCTGGAAGCTCTCCCTTCTGTCAGAAAAAGAAAAAAGATGAACTCTTAATGTGATCACGAGACGTTGATTGCAAGTGTTTCTGAGAACACGGTTTACCTTGGTGCTTCCGGAGAGTTCTTTCTTCAGGTTCGCGAGGTCGTCATCAACTGACGAAGTCTCCAGTAAAGCAAACTGCAAAACAAGTGATAGTTGGGGTGAATAAAAATAATATAGGCTAATCCAACACATTTTGATGGATTGAATCTCTTAATGTTCAATCATATATATTGGCAAATCTAATCTATTAACACAAAGTATCAATCTTTCGGTTTTGAAAATATTACGCTAATTTGCAACAATACCTTTCCTTCAAGCTCATCACCAGTTAGTTGATTGAGAGCATCTGCCTGAGATTCCATCGCCATAACTGTCAAAGAAGAAATCACGATGCCTTTTAGATAAAAGAATTCTGGACAATGTCATCTTATCTTTTATTGTGGTTGTATTGTTCATAGGAATGAAGGACTCAGACACACAATTGGTAGAGGAGGAGTAGGATGCATCAGTTCGTTGCTTAGTGCAAGTTTTAAGGAAGCTCAGGTCATTAAGCTAGGTACTTACAATCGTGAACCATATGAAAGTTACAGATGAGGCAACTTAAAATAATATAATGCTCAGATGGAATGGTCATCGTAGCTTCAGAATAATTATAAGAAAATTTCTCCAAACCAAGTTAAGAGCTAATCAAAATAAAAAGATGGAAAAACAGTTCCTGATTAATCTGCTATGTGCAGGGAAGCAAATCGAGAGTTCCTGTGCGTTAACTGATTTGTTAATAGCATGCATTATACCTTGAGTGTAGCTAATGAATGATGCTGCCAAATGCATCATAATGAACTTGCACATAATAGATACAAGTATAACAACCTCATAAAATGTCTAGCATGTTTATTTGGTTAATATCCGAACAACTAAATGAGGTGATCAAGGTGAAATTATGATGTCTCAAAATCTTGAATGGCCCCTAACATAATGAGGAAGCTGGCTGAAAGGACTATTCAACAACAAATATATTCGCAATAAAATGTACTCCCTCCATCCATGAATGTTTGTAACACTTTGACCCGACATGTGTTTTAATGTAGTACTTTGACTGTGTGGGAAAGTGTAGTTAGTGGAGTTTGGGTTCCACTTGTTATTATTATTTAATTGAAGTGTGTGTATTGAGTGGAGTTTGGGTCCCACATGATTTATAATTTTTTATTGAATTGTGAGTATTGAATGAGGTGGGTCCATTGACTATAAATGGGAAGTTTCTAGTGTTAAAAACATTGGCGGACGGAGGGAGTATTTAAGTGGGATCGCGTCACATTACCTTTCTCTTCCATCTTCTCAAAAGCTGAAAGAGCACTACTTGTATTTACATTTCCCAACATCTCATTCACTTTTGTTGCAGTCCTGAAAATAAGAGAGGGGAGGTGCTGCTAATAAAAGCATACTAAGAAAGAGAAGTGCAAATAATAACAACGGAAGGGCAAAGAACAAACTTGGCTGATTGAGCTCGTGCTTTGAGAGTTTCTTTTTTAGACTTAGCCTCTTGTATCTTGCTTTCCAGCAGCTATGGGACAAGATGTTAACTAATAAGACGGGGTTATATAAGCCTAAAGATTTTCAAATAAGTAAAAGAACAAGGAATTGTGAGTTGCAAAAGTTTTGTAAAGGAAGAAAATGGTGTAAATATAGCAGCTTCATGACACGTGTGCTAAAAAAGTGGATCCAAAATCTGAAAATGAAATAAGAACTACAGAAACATAATCGTAATTTGTACAAATATATAGAGAAGCAATCTACCCTTGTATTGGAGACAAGGTTTTCAACTACGCCTTTCTGCTGATCAAGCTGGGCCTTCAATGAACTTGCATTATCCTGGAAAACACTTGTGACATTAGTTATTGATAAAAATGAACTGCAATGTTATTGCTTATTACAGTATATTTGCATTAGCTCAGTATAAGGAACAAAACCCAAAAGGTGTCCCAACAACAAATGTATCAAGAGAGAAGAGAACTTAGTTATTTGCTTCTATTTTTTTATCAGAAAGTAAAAAAGTGAGCGACATTTTGTATTCAACTAAGTAAAGGAAAGTCCTTACAGCATAAGATTTTCTACGCTTAAGAGCTTCACGAGCAAGGTCCTCATCACCCTTACTCAGAGCAAGTTGCGCTCTACCATACCTGTGATTAACTCTAAAATGAGAGCTGCGGGATAGTGAAATGGTGAAAATGACAGATTCATGACTCTTACCAATCTTCAGAAGCTTTTTGTGCTGCTTTATATTTATTTTCCATCTGTTTCTGAGAAGCCAAAACCTAAAAAAGAGATAAACAGGGTGATGTTTGAATTCCCACAATAAATTTCTTCTGCGTGAATTTCTAATCGAGCATATGAAATTTGCATTTAATCAAGGAGATGTGCAAATAGATAATATCGGTAGGACCATTGTGATCTTCCAAAGAAACCACCCAACCAAGACCCAAGAAAAACACCTTCAAAGTTTAAACTCCCTTAACTTCCTCATTTTTGGCGCTTGTACACACAACTTCATTAATTTTATTTCTCTGAAGGTCTATGCAGAAGGCAATCCAAATAAACCTAATATATAATATATGTGATGAAGTCCACATTAACAATGGAAAACACCCTTCACCATAAAAACTCATCCCTCAACAAACATAGCACACATGCCAAATCAACATAGAAAGTGCAAAACAAAGTCTAACTCTGTATGTATGTTATACAATCTATGAAGGTTGATAATATTAGGGAAACCAAACAGCTAGGCATATGGTTTTTGTACATTAATCATATGTCTTCATTTATCATTACCACAACTTATTTGGCAATATTATTCCTTTTTAAAAAAGAAATTGCCAATTCATATAAACATTTCATCATTTCAGTTCAAATGAAAACTACAGTTTTACGCTTATCATCTATTGAATAGTTTAGTAACTAACGCACAGTTCTGAATTCATTTTTCTAGTCAAGCTCTTAGTTTCTTCCACAACTATAAGTACTCTGCTATTTTAAGATAAGTCCTCCATCCCAACCCTCAACTTCTTACCAAGAAGGAAAAATCCAAACAAGAAAAGTCACATGCATAAGTTCTGAAAGAAATTAGTATCCTGCTTCGTTTGAGGAAATAGCTGCAGAATTAGAGAAATAAATCATCACATGACATACTTGTGCTGTAGCTTGACGCAACTTGATCAAATCATCATTCATCTCTATAACGGTTTGTTCCAGTATTTTCTCAGGGTCCTCAAAGGAGCTTATTACAGCATTTGCATATGACTACACTTACAAAGAGTTGAAAAACAGTCAGTAACATTTGATAGCGAATAACACTAAAAAATCTAAAAAATGTACACAACCTTAACAACTCTAGCAAACCGATCAAAAAGATTCATCTGAATACCAAGTCTACCCCCTCCAAGGCTGTCACATCTGGATCTACTGGAGTAAGACAGTCGAATAGCTGTATATATTGGAGTACCCACTGCTCAAAAAGGAGGAAAAAAGTAAAGAAGTGGGATTCTACAGTAAATACCAGGGGAGAAATAGAGTTGCTTTTGTACAAAATCTTTAAGAAAATGCAAAGAATAAAACCTTAAGCTACTTAGTTTTGGCAACGACAAGCATACTGTGTGTGCTTAAGCATAACACTGTTATCACCCACAAGTGAAGATCTTGCATTTAGCACAATAAGTGCAATCATAGCAGCAATTCAATGCTTAGCAGAATAAATTTTCTTATAATTCCACGGCAAGTGATAGAGGCGGTGTAAAACCTGTAAGAGGTGTACCTTCATGCTCAACAACGTGTACTTAACTCTGGCCTTATCAATTCCCCATACACAATAATCAAGATCGAAAATGCACCCATTACCCCACAATGAAAACAACGAAAAGGGATTGTACCTAGGGCTCCATACACACAACACCAACCACATGAAATTTCAGAATTACCTCCACGGCCTAAAAAAGATGACCTGGACGGCGGAGCCCTCACGACAATGACCCCTCTATTGAACGATGGAGCAGATGAGCTAACCGTAGAGGAGGCCATGCTTACCCCTGCTATCGGCGTTCTTACAGCTATCACCATCAATAATTGTTACCTTCTTTTATTGTTATTTCTTTTTGCAAAACGAATTCAAAACCTGCAACAAATAGGAACAGGTAGATTGATGGAGAGAGCAGAAGACCGCTCTCTGAATCAATCAGAAATTGCAACTCCGAGGAGAGTGAGCGGAATAGTCCTGCAAGAATCACAGAGGCTTTCTTTTTGGTCTTTTTTTTTTTTCACTCGATTTATTTGTTCCTTTCTTTGTGGTTTGTAAGGTGAGGAAGGATCAGATTTTCCTTTATTTTCTTTTCGTTTTATACATGGTAAATTTTTACATTTTGGCCTAAACTCTGGGTTGTTGTTCAGTTTGTTTTTACCTAAATTTTATATAATATCTAAATTTACTTCAACTTTAATTTGTGATATAATATATCAACTTTAAAATAAAAAATAAGAATAAATCTACACCTTTAATTAAGTGAATTAGATGGTTTTTCGAGAGTTTTTCATTTCATGTGGCAAAAGTTTAAATTAATAATTCAATTGGCTCCATAACTTAAACTGAAAATATTGTTCAAATATGGTTATAACCTCAACTTAAGGTCTATAAATATTATTTATAATATTACTTCGCATTAAGTTTCACATTAAGTTATTATGCATTTATTTATAATATATCATGCATTTGCATTTTTTGTTTGATCATGCATGACAAATTGAGGTGTGATAAAATATTATTGACATACAAATTTTTGGAATAATATATTAGTAAAATTATTGCATGGTCGAAAAAAATGTAATGCATGATATACTATAAAAATGTAATAATAAATAAGATGTAAAAAATGTTTTAACGTGTTGAAATTTTATAATTTCGTCAAATTTATTAACACTCTACGTATGATTTATAATATAGTTTAATCTGTATCTTTTTTTATTATCGTTATCAAATGTATTAATTTGTTTCATAGAATGCATCACAAAGTTAATACTACATAAAATTATGTTAAGAAATTTATGAACCTAGAATTGCATCACTCGCTTGGAGTTAAAATTTATATATATATTGTGTATCTTATGCATTACAAAATACTATATAATGCATTAAATTTGTGTGACAAATTTAATGCATCAAAAATATAATAATAATAATAATTAAAAAGTGAGAGAAAAATTATATTATATTATATCAACAATGTATCATAATTGAGGACATGTGAACCCTTATATGAAATTATTACACTTTGCTAGTGTAATAATAAATTGAAAATGAGTTATAAATTTTCAAAACACATTTATAATGCAATTCTTTCCTAATTTTTATTATTATTGATATAATATTTTTGACGCATTAACGTGAATTGGATATTTGTTAATGCATTCCATAGTATTTTATGATGCATAAGATACGAAATATATTAATTTTTCATGTAACTAATGCATACCATGTACTAAGTTGATACATTTGTTAATATAATCTTATACTTTAATTTTGTGATGTATATGATGAACTAAATTGATGCATATGCATTTGATAATAATAAAAATTTAGAAAAATAATTAAGTTGTATTAGATGAGCAATATACCCTAATTGAGTATGGATGGACTCTTATATAAAAAAAATTAAACTCTATTGAGTGTTTTAATAAATTGAAAAAATTTCAGAAACACATTTCTTATGAATTCATGCATGAAAAATGTAATGTTTAGATTAATAAAAATCTAACATATTATATATCATAAGTAAATGCATGTGGCCAACCATATATTCAATTCTTTGTAAAAAGAAAATTATTAATATACTGGTTCAGTTTTCAGGTATAGCTTAAATTTTATTTTCTATGCATTGATCTAAGGTACAATGGTGCATCAACTTTAATTATATAATGCATCGATAAATTTATGTCATAATTATTGAGAATTAATAAATTTATGTCAAGTTTTAGTATCAATAGAAAATATTACGAAAAATAATTAAGTCCTAGCTAATTTAAACACTAATCAATGAAAAAAGGTTATTTTAAATTTCTTTATTAAAATAATATATAATCTTTTATATAATCATGTTTTATATTCGTTAAAAGCTTTTGATGACGCACCAATTAAAGAAACTCAATTTAATTTTGTGCAAAATAATATATATATCGTAGGTAAAATGCAGAAAATGTATAATTAATATTAGAACAAATAATAGTCTAAATAGCACTACATTTATGCGAAAAGAATCCGTCCAATTTGTATTGAGAAATTATCAAAGAATATCATCATAGTTTTACCTTATATAAAATTTATCAAATCCCACAATTTAAAGATCAAATCGGTTACACTTAACTTAAAGTTACAATATTAATCTTCATCTCATATAACCACATATATTGTATTAGAAAATCAAGATTTAATACAAGTCATAGATTATAATAAATTAATGATGTAGATTAATTCTTATTTCTCACCTATTATGTCATTCTCATTTGATCCATTCCTTATGATCAAATACTCATTAATGAACATGCAAAGTAGTTGTGTGAATGGAAGATACAAAAAAATTTGGCCATTCAATTTTTTGTTGATTCGGTTAGCTATTAAAAAATAAAAACTAAAAACCGCATTAGCAGTTGATCAAACTATAAAATCAATTAACCAATTTTTCACCAATTAACTAATTTTTCAGTGGTTAAACATGATAAATAATACTTCATTCGTCTCAATAAGCATGACAAAAAACTTTTGAGCACGATTATTAAGAAGAGTGTATAAAGTAGTGTAAGAGTGATAAAGATGGTAGGGTCCATACTTTTTTAAAGGGATAACTTTTACTATTTTAGGAATGTGACAAGTTTAGTGGAACGTTCAAATAAGGGAATTATGTCAAACTTAGTGGGACGGAGGAAGTAATTATTCATAATTTTATAGTTGAAAAACATTGTTGGTCCCGAAACGAGTTTAACTGAGTGTATGGGGGGGGGGGGGGGGGATACACCAGTCAGTTTTTATCTTTTAAAACTTTTGTGTCTCCTGAACTGAAGGGAGGTGTTTCAGTTAGAGTGATGAACTTTCAGTTAGGAATCCTTCAGTCTACACTTAGTGTTTGACTGATGGACTAATAACTTAAGTGTGCGGAATGTGGTGGCTTTAAATCTTTAACTCGTTAGCTTCAGAAAACTTAATGCAGTTGTTTCTCTTTTCACTTAATCAATATTCAGTTGATGATATAATAATGAATAAGGAATACTGAAATTAAATGAGACAGAGAGACATTATTTGGTTTGCGTGGTTCGGAGATAAAAACTCCTACGTCCACGAGTACTCGATGTTAGTCGAGGGTTTCCAACTTAATGGAGATATAACAATCTTACAGTGATCAACCGTGAAGGTTGGATTTACAGTCAAACTGATCACTACTAGCTTAGAACTAAGTCTAATACTAAGATTGTGCTTCGGTTACAAATGAATCGCTATGAACACTAAGAGGTGAGAACTGAAAGCTTCGAGTGTGTTCTGAAGTAGAGTGCTTGAAAGCTTGAGAGCAAAGATATCGATAGCAATTTGATAGCAGAGTAACCGGTGGTGAAGCCGTTTGAAGTAGCGGGGTATTTATAGTGCTCTCTCAAAGATATAGCCGTTGTGAGATAGAGCTTTGAATTTGAATTCTTCCCGTTGGAGTCTTCGTCCTTTGTGCCATTTTAGGTGTCTGACACAAGATCTTGTTCACCTAACCGAGATTTTTGCTATAAGAGGAAAACCTATGAAGTAGACTGTATCTCAGTAGGGACTTCAGTATAAGTCTTCAGTATAGACTTCAGTTTAATGCTTCAGTCTTGTCAGTCAGTACTGATCTTCAGTTTGGAACTTCAGGATGATCTTCAGTACTGAACTTCAGTTTGGCAGGGACTTAGTTTATGGCTTCAATCTTCAAAACTTCAGGACAACCTTCAGTGAGGAAGGTTCTTCAGTTTTGGAACAACTTGAAATCTTCAGTGAGAATGTCCTTCAGTGTACCTGAAAATTAGAACTCCCTAACATACGAGTTCATAGACAAAAACACTAAGATTCAGTATTGGTCTTATAACATTTTTTCAGGGGAGGTATTGGAATCTGAATCAAAACACTTATAAAATATTTCCCAACAATTTCCCCCTTTTTGATGATGCCAATACCTAACCTGAAAACATCTATCTAAGTTAAGGAATTCCCCCTAAACTGGAGAACACTTAAACTATAAGAAAAGATGGGTTAGTTAATCAGATATGTATAAATCAAACCAAAAAAATATTATAATCAGAGCATGGACAACTAGATGATTGTCATCAGGTTGAGGTCAAAGATAGACAAAAGTTGCATTTCATTCATTTGAGAGTTTAAGTACAGATAGTCTAGTACATAATGAAATACAAAGAATTGAAATCAGAACTAAAGGCACGGTAACTGAAAGTCCGTCCTTGTCATTTACTTGTCTCATCATCAGTAAGCTCTATTTCAGGAGTTTCTTCCCTTTCTTCATTTTCTTCCTTGTCTTCTTCTTTCTCTTCATCTTCAGCAGCTTCTTGCGCAGGGTTTTCAGGTTCCGTCCCTTCCCCCTTATTGGCATCAGCAATAGGTTCAGGAGGAGGTTGATCAGGTTGAGCAGGAGGAAACTGAATATCAATGGATGAAGCATTGGCAATGTTCTGGCAAAAATGTTCGAGATGACTTAAGCGTGCAGTGCAGTTGTAGAGGTTAAGATCAGCATCTGAAGACTTGGATAACTTCTTGCGAATGGAGGATATAGCCTTCAGAGCAGCAGCACTTGCAGAGTCAGCGATGGCTTTAGCTCGCTCGGCCAGGACAAAAGCAGAATCAGCACGTTTTTGAGCTGTCCTGAGGCGTGAGCGATGGCGAGCAATAGATTTTCCTTGATCAGTGCAGATAGTAGATAATTCCTTGTAAGCATTGTCAAAATCTGATCGCAGAGAAGAAGTGTGAGCTCTATTGTGATTGCATGAGGTGATAAGTTTCTTGAAGCTTGAAGAGTCTGGAGTGCGGGAGGTAATCTCCTTCTGAACAGAGTCAGTGAGAGTGGGGAGATGAGAGTTCAGTGTAGCCTGAATCTGAGAGGGAATGTCAGCACTGAGAGCAGTGAGTTGCTTCTTCAGTTTGGTGTTCTCTTCAGTGAGCACAGCGATAGTTTGCTGAAAGTGAAGAGCTTGTGCTTCCAGTTGTTCGGAATATTTGGCTTGGAGAGCGTTGACAACAGCAGTAGTCTGGGTGGAGATGCGTGAACTCTCAGCCTCAAAAAGCTTCTTGAGTTCAGTGGCGACAAAATTGCGATGTGCTTCAATAAAAGCACCTTCTGAAGACTGAGCTTCAGGGATAGTGTGATCAGCAAAAGAAGGCACAATGGCCATGGACTGTGAAGGAGCAGAGGATGAAGGACCTGCAGAAGATGTCCTCTTGATGTATGAACGCCCAGCTGAAGATTCAGCATGAGCCAGTTGGGCTTCGATGAGTGCCTCAGCATTGAGAAATGCATCATGGACGTCAGAAAATTGAAAACAAGCCTGGAGCTCAACCTCTTCAGTCAAAAAAGAGCTCATCCCGTCAAGCTGAGTCTTGTACTCAAGAGCTTGGGAGTCCAAAAATCGGATAGTCCTCCAGGACCAGAGCCGTTGACATAATTGGGCAAGATGGGGGTGGTTGAAAAGGGTAGGAAAATTATTGGTTAAGAATTGGATGGACTGCAACTCTATGTTGTTAAGATATGTGCGAGCAGAAGTTACAGCGGGTTCAGAAGGTTCAGAAGTGGAGGTGTGATTATGAGTTTCAGGGCGGAGGGGTTCAGTTTCAATGGGAGGAGGAGAGGGATGGTCAGTGGGAGAGGGAGTTAAGAAATCTGGGGAGGAGTGGTAGGATGGTGTGGGATTTGGTTCAGTTTGTTGAGGTAAGATTGGTGGAGAGTCAGGTTCAGTGGGTTGGAGTTCAGTTGGTTGAATTTCAGTGGGAGGTGGAGAAAGTTCAGTAGGAGGTGAAGGTTGAGATGGTTCAGGTTGGGAAGTTGGTGGTGAGGAGGGTTGAGTTGGAGGTGAAGAAGGGTTAGTTTGAGCAGGTGGTGATGCAATGTGGGTAGAGTCAGGAATAAATTGGTGAGTTGGAAATTGTTCAGGAGAAGAAAGATAAGCAGAGGGTGAAGGTGATTTGTGAGGTGAAGGGATGTGGGTTTGAGTTACAGTTGGTGGAGAAGAGTGAGGGATAGTAGTGAATGAGGGAGTGGGTATAAGTGTTGGAGGAGGGAGAGAGGTAACAGTTTCAGGGAGAGGTTGAGGGTGTGATACAGTATGAGGTGGAGATTGTTCAGTGAGGGGTGGTAAGTTTTCAGTGGGGTTGGGAGGGGGTGAAGGAGACTTAGGAGGGGAGGAAGGTGCACCTGAAGTTTTGAGAATCTGGGTGAGGGTGAGAGTGTCTTCAGGCGAGAGCTGGCGCTGAAGGTCAGCAGTAAGTACAAGGGAACGGCGTGGACGCTTGGCGAGCTGAAACTGAGAGGTATCCTCAGTATCCGAAGGGATGTCGTCGCTGCCGCCAAAATCAAGAATGGGTTCCTTGGGAGGAAGCTGATGGTACCGAGGCTTCTGAGCAGCGTGAGGCTTCTGAACAGCGTGTGGAGGAGAGGCCGGTGGAGAATCCTCATCGATTAAGGTCAGGGCTGGCTTCTTCAGCTTCAGAGGGCGTTTGGGAGGATTCCTCTTCCTCTTAGTCTTGGGAGGAGAAGGGGGAGCTGCTTCATCATAATCCTCAACGGCCCGAATAGGATCGATCTCAGGCGGAGGAATGGTAGCATCTAACTGAAGGGCTTTAACCTTCCCATGCATGGAAGTGAGAACTTCCAAGTTGGAGCTGAATAACAGCTTTTGAGCAAAGGGTGTGCACCCTGTAAACAGTTTTTCTGCGTTCTTGAAACGCGCCTCGAGCAGGACTGAAACCTTGGTGACGAGGTTCAGTGTCTCAGTGCCGACCATAGTAATGCCGTCACTGACTTCCTTTAACTTATGAGCTTCAGCCATTAGAAGCTCCTCCATGACTGCGACCCAGTTGGATCCGTCAGTAGCGTAAATACTCCTCATTAGGCTCAGTTTCTGCCAGCTGAGCTGTTCGTGCGATGACTTCTTTCCCAGAATGCACAACTGAACGACATCTAGAAGAAGACGAAGTTCAGGGCGAAGAAGTCCCTTGTTGTTGTTGGTTGTACTGAATGGTCGAGGCTTGCCGTCAGCCTGAATCTGATCGAAGAAAGCCTGTATGTCATCCTTGTACTTCAGGAACTGGTTGGGGTTCCTCTTTCCTTTGTTCTTCAGTCCGAAAACTGACTGAAGCATCTCTGTGACGTTCAGTGGAACTGGCTTGGTAGTGATAACTCCGGTGTCTTTGTTCCTAACACGAACTGGTACTGAGGTGACCAGTTGATCTCCATCATAGCCAAGGGAGATGTAGAAAAGCACCACTTGTTCAGCGTAGATATTATTGGGGCGAAGGGTTGTGAGAGCTTCCAAACCAACTGACTTAATAATTTCAAAGATAGTCTTGGCCTGGTCTACGTCAGTCTGGGAGTAGATAGCCGTTGGTTCTGAGAAAATACGTTGAACAAGTTGCTCCATGGTCAGTGCTGGTGGAAGAGGTTTCTTACCCATTTTGATAATCTGAAATGTAAACCAGAGATTGTTAGAACAGTATTCAGTTTTGCATGCAGTAATACATCAAAACATGAAATAATATAAAACTCATACATTAAGATGAAAAAGGTCTAAGAGAGAGTATCAAAAAGGTAGAAAGCACGTTCAGTAAGCACGAAGGATCGAGATGCAGACAGAGAAAGGTGTTTTAGCGAGAGGCTTAAGTGAAGGCAGATGCAAAAGTGAAAAACCGTCGGAGAAGGTGAATTATATATAATTAGATCAACGGTTAGATTTGATTGCATGTTAACTGAGATCAACGTTCAGGGAGTTGCCACGTCGGCCTATGGCTAGGTTGGGCGGGAAAAAGCGAAGCGTGAATTGCACGCGCGACGTTTGACTATCCTAAAAGTCAAATTTCCAATTTTAGTACTCAAGTACAATCACTTTACACTGTACATATCTGATACGCATTTAATGCAATTGATAGCGTATCAACTAAGATTGCGAAAAACGAGGTACGCTAAAATATGAATTGCTTTTATCAATCAATCCAGATTTTAATAGAGTAACACTTAGAGAAATAAATACGAGAAATAAATGCAAGTGTTGAACTTCAGTTGTGATATTGGCAACTGATTGACTCCCTTTCAGTAGTGACATCAGATTCTAAAATGCTTCAGTTTGAGTCTTCAGATTTCATTGTTCCACGTGTATACTTTCAGTGTGTGACCTTTGCATCCTTCAGTTTCAGTGGTCTTGGATCTTTAGATTTTGAAGTCCTATAGTTGAGTTTCAGTTCTTGCCATGCGTACAAACTTCAGTTTTGTCCTTTGCTTGGCTTGAAATCTGAAAATCTTCAGTTGGTGTAGTACTTTGGATTCTGCCTTGATAAAACTTTCAGATTCTGAAGTTCGTACTTCAGATTTGGCCTTTGTATATATCATGTGTACTTCAGTAGCCTGAAAGGTTAGTTGCAACATATAGTTTGCAATGTGTGATGATTTGATATCTCAGATAACTATATAGAGTTATCCAGATTGTAATCATCACGTTGTTTTGAGTCTTAATGTGATCACAACTTCAGTATACTGAAAATACTAAGTTAATGAATCTTTAAGACATCAGTTCGATAGGAAATAGAGATGTACCTTCAGTGAACACATTTAGGAGAGATCTGGGTTCAGTAGGCCAAGTCTTCCACTTAGCATTTTGAACCTAGCTTCTTCCAGTGGCTTTGTTAGAATGTCTGCTCGTTGAATGTCAGTGTGAATCTTCTCAATGGTGACATCCTTCTTTTCAACATGATCTCGAATGAAGTGATGCCTGATGTCCACGTGCTTGCACCTCGTATGCAGAACTGGGTTCTGAGTGATGGCAATGACACTTGAACTGTCGCAGTAGATTGCAACCTGAGTGGTAGGCACTTCATAATCTCTAAGCTGTTGCTTGAGCCAGAGAATCTGAGAGCAGCAACTTCCAGCAGCCATGTATTCAGCTTCAGTGGTTGATGTAGCAACTGAAGTCTGCTTCTTGGAGAACCAACTGATGAGTTTGTTTCCCAAGAACTGACATGTACCTGAAGTGGATTTCCTATCCAACTTGCAACCTGCAAAATCAGAATCAGAATAACCAGTTAGTTCAAGGTTATCATCTGAAGGATACCATAAGCCGAGATTGGGTGTGCCCTTTAGGTAGCGCAGAATCTTCTTTGCAGCTTCCATGTGTGACTCCTTTGGATTGGCTTGGTAGCGTGCACACACTCCAACTGCGAAAGTGATGTCTGGCCTGCTGGCAGTGAGATATAGAAGGGATCCAATGATTCCTCTATACTCAGTCTGACTGACTGGCTTTCCTTCAGTGTCTGGTTCAATTCTGCCGTTGGTGTTCATTGGAATCTTGGTTGCTTTGCTGTTCTGAACACCAAACTTGTGGATGAGTTCTTTTGTGTATTTTGCTTGGTTGATGAAGATGCCTTCAGGGGACTGCTTGATCTGGAATCCTAAAAAGAATCTCATCTCTCCCATCATGGACATTTGATACTGAGTCTTCATCAACTTGGCAAACTTGTCACAAAGCATCTTGGACTTCGAACCAAATATAATGTCATCGACATAAATCTGAACGATTAATATGTCTCCTTTATACTTGATTGTGAATAGCGTTCTATCCACTGATCCTCGCTTGAAACCTGATTCAATAAGAAAAACAGACAAAGTGTCATACCAAGCTCTAGGAGCTTGTTTCAGCCCATAAAGAGCCTTGTGTAGTTTATACACTTTGGTGTAGTCAGTTTCAAAGCCTGGTGGTTGCTCCACGTAGACTTCTTCCTTCAGTACGCCGTTCAGGAATGCACTCTTGACGTCCATCTGGTAGACCTTGAACTTCATGAGAGCTGCATAGGCGAGGAAGAGTCTGATTGCTTCTAGTCTGGCTACTGGTGCGAAGGTCTCATCAAAGTCAATGCCCTCTTCTTGGCAGTAACCTTTGGCAACCAGTCTAGCCTTGATGCGAACAACTTCTCCTAGCTCGTCCTTCTTGTTCTTGAAGACCCATTTCACTCCAATGACGCCTTGATGCCTAGGTCGATCCACAAGTTCCCAAACTTGGTTCCTGGTGAATTCATTCAGTTCCTCTTGCATTGCAGAGACCCAGTTCACGTCCTGAAGGGTCTCCTGAGCGTCCTTGGGTTCAATGTTGGAGAGATAGCAGCTATGTAGAAAGTTTTCATCAGAAAATAGGGCCATATCTGCTTTGATCAGTAGTTGTTCTTCAGTGGTGGAGTCAGTAGGAGGTTCAACAGTGGCTAATGGTTGGACCATTTCTTCTTGAATCTGATTCCTCGTTTGAACTCCTTTTTGTAAACTTCCAATCACTGAGTCAGTGGGGTGATCTTCAATCCATCTTCTTCTTCTACGCATGTCCTCTTCAGTTATAATCATGAGATCCATCCTTTGACTGGGAGGAGGTGTTGTTACTAAAGGGCTTTGTTGAAATGGATTGAGTTCTTCTTCAGTCTGAGGGACTATACTTGTTCCCCCTTGATTGTTGGCTCTTACGTATTCAGTTCGTTGGATTTTCTGCAAAATAGGTTTATCTGAACAGGCCATAGTATTGTTAGTAGTAACAGTTATAGGAATATTGACTAAGTTAGGACTGTTACTCCCTGAAGTTGGTGAAGTAATCTCAGTGGTGAGATTGTCAGTGGATGTCTGTACTTCAGGTAGAATCTGAACGTCAAATAGCTCTTCAGATTGGATGTCTTCTCCTCTAAGTGGAATCTCAGTGGTGAGATTTTCAAGTTCAGTAGGAGGAGAGGGTTCAGTTTCAGGTTCAGGTGCTGTTTCAGGAACAGCTTCAGGCGCTGGAATCCTATCTTCGGTTTCTGAAGTTCTGACTTCAGTGGATTCCTTTCCTTGATCCAATCTGACGTTTGTATCTTCAGTAGAGGTGTTCTCTTCATCATCTTCTTCTAAACTCTAGATGAGAACCTCTTTGGAATGTTGAACTGAAGAGGTTAAGTTCAGATTCTGAAGTCTTTCAGTAATGACTTCAACTTGATTTAACCTGTACTCAAAAATAGATTCATCAAAAATAACATGAGGTGTCATTTCCACTACAAGGCTGTGCTTATTAAAAACTCTATAGGCAGCACTCTCCTCTGAGTATCCAAGGAAAAATCCTGGATCAGCTTTGCCATCAAAAGTTTTTAATTGGTTTTTGCCATTGTTGTGAATATAACACTTACAACCGAATGCACGAAAATATTTAAGAGTTGGCTTCCTGTTATTCCATAGCTCGTATGGGGTTTTGCCTTGGCGTTTGGTGAGGAGTGATCTATTCTGAGTGTGGCAAGCTGTGTTGATGGCTTCAGCCCAGAATTTCTTAGGAATTCCTGAACTGTGCAGCATCGTTCTTGCAGCTTCCTTCAGTGATCTGTTCCTTCTTTCTGCAACGCCATTTTGTTGTGGAGTTCTTGCAGCTGAAGTCTGATGTTCTATCCCCATTTTCGCACAAAAATCTGAAATCTTGGCATTGAGGAATTCAGTTCCTCGATCAGTGCGTATGGTGATGACATTGGTTGACTTCTGGTTCTTCAGCTTTGTTAGTAGTTCAGGTATGCGCTCCATTGTCTCATTCTTTTTCCTTAGGAATACTGTCCAAGTAAAACGAGAGAAATCGTCAGTAATTACTAAACAATATTTCCTACCATTTACATTGAGTGGAGTCATAGGTCCAAATAGGTCCATGTGTAAGAGTTGAAGAATCTTCTCAGTGGATGGAGTTTCTTTGGTCTTGAATGAGGCTTTGATCTGCTTTCCAGTTTGGCATGATCCACAAACATGGTCTTTGTCGAAGACTAGGTTAGGCATCCCTCGAACTAGGCTGTGTCTTGCAAGTCTATTGATGACTTTGAAGTTCAGGTGACTTAGCCTATTGTGCCATAACCAACTTTGTTCTGAGGTGCTCTTGGAGACCAGGCATGTTTCAGGGGAGGAGGCTTTCCAATCTGCGGCATAAATATTTCCCACCCTGAAGCCTTTCATAACGGTGGTCTCATCAGTGAGCTTGTTAATCCTGCACTCATCAGAACTGAAAACTACATTAAAACCTTTATCACACAACTGACTTACTGAGAGTAAGTTGTGCTTCAGGCCAGATACATAGGAAACATTATCAATTGAGACATTCCCTATACTGAGAGTACCATACCCTTTAGTGAAACCTTTTGAGTTATCACCAAAGGTTACCTGAGGACCATTTTTCTCTATATAGTTGGAGAGGGCTTCTTTCTGAAACGTCATGTGCCTTGAGCATCCACTGTCTATGATCCAGCTGGACTGCTCCTTTTGTGCACCTCTCCTTGGTCCTAGATCCTGCAATTACTGAGTCTTAGGATCCAGCTTGGCACTAGATCCAGCTTCAGTATGCATGCTATGCTTTGGCACCCAATGTTGCCTGATGATGCGTGTGTTAGATGCAGTTTTTGACTTTGACTTCTGAGATTCAGTTTTGACTTCTTTCTTTGGAGTATATTTCTTGCTTGCTTCAAGCTTAGTCTTAGCCTTGAAGTTTGCTTGTGAGTGTTGGCATTTAAAACATCTCTCAGTGTTCAGTGAACGCCTTGGTTCAAAGTAGTATGCTGGGTGAGTATAGAAGTCATGAGATTGTCTAGAGGAATCTGAATAGTATGAACTATGTGATGAATTCCTACGTTCATTTCTATAAAAGGCATTGTTGGAATAGGATTCCCAACGTTGTGTTCTGTGCCTTTGTGAATCATAGTTTCTGGGACTAGAGCCATTTGATGAACAAGTGCAGTGTGAGCACTTTGTTCTTTGGAAATGTGATTCAGGAGACTGAAAGTGTCTCTTAGGCTCATGCCTTTCAGTGGCATAGTATTGTCGCTGTTTCCTCTGTGGTTTAGACTTTTCAGTAGCTTTGGCCCTAGGCTTTTCAGTAGTCTTAGGCTTGTCAGTTGCCTTAGGCTTCCTGAAAGCCTTTTTGTCTGTATACGTGTTGTTTTGAGGAATAGTATGCTTCCTGAAAACCTGCTTTGGTTTTTCAGTAGACACAGGTTTTTCAGTGGCAAGATCTTTCTTTGCCTTGGTCTTCAGTTTAGGCTTTATTTCAATCAGTGGCTTTTTCCCTTGGGGCTTAGAAACCTTTTCAGTTTGGTCATTTTCAGTGGTACTCATATCTTCAGTGAAAGCCTTGTCAGTGGCTTTCACAAAGGATATGATTGGAAACATAGGTTTAGGTACTTTCAGGAAAGGTACTTTCTCCTTGTCCTGATTAAAACCAAGACCTTTGCCTTTTGGTCGCTGAGATTCACTCAGTAACTGATTTGTGTAACCAGATTTTGTCCATGTTTCAACCTTTGTCTTGTAATATTCAATTCTTTCAGTGAGCAAGGTATTCCTCTCAGTGAGTTCACGTATTTGGCAGTCCTTGAACAATATTTCATCGTTCTTTGTATCAAGGTCCTTTTTGAGATGAAGTATCTCATGAGTTTCAGTATCAGATAGGCTTTTTGATTCGCCTGCATTTTGTACAACATCCAGTTTGGATGTTAGATCTTCATTATCTTTCTTTATCATCAAAAAGATTGCTTGTAGATTGCGAAAATCTTTAGATAAGGATTCATAATCTTCCAGTGAGACAGTTGCCTCATCATCCATTGTTTCTTCATCCTCTACTAAAGACATTTCAGTTTTGGATATTTCAGTAGTTGGTGTGTTTTCAGATAAAATCTGAATTTCTTGTGTGGGTGCAATGGGTGATGCAGGTGGTATGAGTGCATATGATGTAGAGTTCCTGGTTTTAGGATCGATATATCCTTCAGGCATTACGTGAGCATAAATTACCTGAGGAACGAAGTTTCTGTTGCCCATTACGCAGAATACTTCATTTGACTCTTCATCTTCAGTAGCCATCAAGCCAAGGTCTTCATCATCTGATGAATCTGAGAAGTGCTTCTCGTAGTTTGACTTGGATGGCGTGTTGATCTGATCTGGATCATCATCAACAAGCATGGCTTTCCTCTCAGCCGCTCGTTGATCTCTTCTTAGCCTTAGCTCATCCCTTTCCTTCTTGCTTAGGTCAGGGCAGTCAGGCTTGAAGTGGTCTGAAGCTCCACACTCATAGCAAACACCTTTACTATATTGTTTTCGTTCAGGTTTGGACTGAGTGGCAGCCGCATCCTGGTTAGACGTTGAGGTGGAAGTTTCAGTGGATGGTGTACTTCTTCTGAAGCGATTGTCTCTATGAAACTTTCTGAATCTGTTGTTCTTCAAATCTGCACGTTCAAACCGTTTTGCCATTAAAACGTATTGTTCCATCAGTTCAGCTTTAGTCATACCTTCGAGATCTAGATCCTCTGGCTTTGATTCTTTGGCTGGACTTTTGTCTGCCTTGAAGGCGACAATATCGTGCGATTGGGTCGAGATTGGGATTGCTTCTCTCATTGGATTTGATATATCCAATATCTTCTGCCTTGTCTCGTGACTCTTCAATATGCTGAAGATGGCAGCAGTGGTGAGGGTGTTGAAGTCTGTGCGCCCACTAATCTGGATTTGGTAGGGCAGCCATTCTTCACGACGAAGACACCAAACAATCTTTAGGTTTATCTCTCGTTGAGTATATTTCTCAGGTTTCAGTGCTCTAACAGCGGTTAGAATTTGCATGAACCTGAGTTCTACCTCACTGATGGTTTCTCCTTGTACCTGCAAGAAAGCATCATATTTTTGGCATTCAAGGGTTAGTTTGTTCTCCTTGATTTCTTCAGAACCTGCACACATCTGCTCAAGAGTTTCCCACATCTCTTTTGCAGTTATGCAGTGTTGGATGTGTACGAGCATTGGCCTTTCAAGAGTTCCTGAGATGATATGCTTGGCATAATCATCTAGGCCACCGATCTTCTTTTCATCAGCTGAGTATTCACTGAGTGGCTTCACTTCAGTGCCAGGTTCTCTTATGCCAGCTGTTTCTTGTGGAAACGTCTTCATGATTTTGATTGGCCCAGTTGTAATAACTTGCCACATCATCACATGGTGTGCTTTCAGATAGGAAGTCATCATGTACTTCCAGTAATCATAGTCCTCAACTGAGAACATAGGCAACATAAGAGATTTCTCCATTGGAGAGATTAGATATAATGCAAATGAGTTTTCTGAAAGATCAGTTTAAAAACCTTTGGGTCTTAGAAACAGTGGTAATTAAACACACTGCTCTGATACCAATTGTTGGTCCCGAAACGAGTTTAACTGAGTGTATGGGGGGGGGGATACACCAGTCAGTTTTTATCTTTTAAAACTTTCAGTTAGGAATCCTTCAGTCTACACTTAGTGTTTGACTGATGGACTAATAACTTAAGTGTGCGGAATGTGGTGGCTTTAAATCTTTAACTCGTTAGCTTCAGAAAACTTAATGCAGTTGTTTCTCTTTTCACTTAATCAATATTCAGTTGATGATATAATAATGAATAAGGAATACTGAAATTAAATGAGACAGAGAGACAGTATTTGGTTTGCGTGGTTCGGAGATAAAAACTCCTACGTCCACGAGT
>JAPKLX010000010.1:5224817-5247291 GCA_026898415.1 Leonotis leonurus
ACTCATTGAAATTTGTTATATAGAAATCTTTCTCAGTTTCTCTAAACGTGTCATTACGCACAAAGACTCCAATGGTAAATTGACACTTCAGGAGCACAAAGAAAATAAACCTAAATTTGATATAGAAAGAGAAAATAGTGAATTCTGAGAAAAGGAACCTTATAATCATAAGCTTTCAGGTTTATGGATATACGATGATGATACCTGAAGTTCAGCTAACTTTTCACGAATCTGCATGTAGCCCAAGTGGAGTTTTCCGCCAAAATGATCTGCTAAACGGCGATCACTGAAATCCACAGGCACGATATCTCTTGTCATATCAATCTTAAGAAGTGCATATCAATAAGAATTTCCAATATAGGAGCCTGGCAAAATTTTCTAGCTACACAAATATAAAACAGAAATAACGCACATTCTTTAGCTGGAAAAGTTATCCTCGTAAAACTGGGCCCAAAAGCCTGCTGGTGACAAGGAGGTGTAATTGTTGTGTCAAAAAGGGAAGTACCCAAAATTTGTATGACTGCTTCTCATCCTATCAGTAGTAAATTTCTTATATAAAAACCTGAAACATTTACCTGTCATATACACTCAAGAATGCACCACAAATGTCGCAGACACGGAGCTTTTGGTCAGTCTGTGAGTAAACCAAACAACCATAAGAGAAGCACAATTCATTAATACTAATAAGACTTTTCATCGTCATAATAGTTTTAAAATGATAGAAAGCAATATTGATACAACATACTTGAAACATAAATTGACATCATGCTAGCAGCCTTCCTATAAACATAAGGAGACAAAAAGCTTTTATATGTAAAGATCTTTGGGTACATGAACCCACTAAAATTTTACAGATCACTTATCAGATCACACTTATAAGTACAAACAAACTCATATACTTACAATGTGCACATCAGCAGCTGTATATTTGGAAGAATCCAGCATAGGCTCCTGCCGGGCTGGAAGCTGGAACAGAAAAAAGAAGAAATTATCAGTTCTAGCCATAATTTGTGTTCCTAAACCAAAATAGGAAGATGCAACAGTGTGTCCAAGGGCATAATACGGCAACCAAGTGACCAACAACAACTATGCATTATTATGACTCAAGTATATCACAAATATATTGAGAATTTACTGAAGAAGATGAGCACCTTCTTGAGGGCCTCAGCCTCTTCCAATGCCTTTTGAGCTTCATCTACCATTCCTTGTTCACCTGGATAATGCACACCACAAGCAAACATCACCGCAATGGTTAACCACCATACAACCAACAGTCATAAAATTGAACTGGAATACAAGATAATAACTTTTCATGACATTTCTGATTTTTAGCTATTATCCCATGGATAAGTGCATTCCTAGAAGTTTAAGAGCCACAGGACTTTCCTACCAGCATGAGTCATAGCATTTCCTCTAGCATAAATCAATACCCTAGAAATACATATATTACAACAAATTTTGAAACAATTAAAAGGGGCAGATCACCAAGTTCTTCAGCTTTCTTTAGCTTCTCGTTAATCATTTCTTGTATGCGAGCATCTGGAATAGCTGCTGGCAAGGTTGTCAATTGAGGAGCATTAGGCTGAGGAAGAGATGCTCGATCCTTGTTGAAAGCATCCAAAAGAAGCATTGACTGCCATCAAATTAAAACAAAGGTTACTTTTCATCTACTTACTGCGCAATCAATGACATATCTAACCTTAAATCTTTTAATTTCAATACCTGCATGTCAGCCCTTTTAATTCTTAATTCTTCAACCTCTTCCATAACTCGAATCTTCACATCTGTCTTGCCTTCAAGATCTATAAAATCATTTTATCATGAGTGAATCACAGTGCTGCAATGACTAATAGAAAATTCTCATAAACTGAACAAATTGCAAAAACTCTTGTTATTTCCATTGGACTATAGAGACATGCAGCTAAAAACAGTACAAGTTATATTACCAAATTTGCCTATCTATATTCTACTAAGCACACAAAGCTTTTTTGACAATAATTGTGAGTGAAAGAAGACATGCAGCAAGTAGATCTACCAGATTGATCAGCTTCTTTCAGCTTTTCTTTGATTTGCTTCGACAACTCACTGATCTCTGGTGTCTGCAAGATTTCAAGATTACATCCAACCATGTTGCTAATGGAGGAAACACAATAGAAGGAAAACCTTAAATTAAATGGATGCCTACCAGGGTGACTTCAGACACTGAGATTGCAATGGCAGCTTTGGCATCCTCTTCATCCAGACGCTTCAATGCCCTAGCAATCTTACGATCACACTCAACTATAAGTCTGTCTATGTTATCCTCTAAATCCCGGTCATAATTGTCGATGCCTTTCGATTTAGCTTCCTCATATCTGAGTAACAGTTAAGATATCACAAGCAACAAACCCAGCTGTACAAAAGCATGAAATAGTATAATTTCTCATTTTGGTTCATGAAACTGCATTTAACTGTATGACGTAGGCCTACATTAAGCAATTTCTTGAAATAGTTATGTGGGTTATAAACCACTTTTGGTCGCTAAAAATCGGGAAGCAGTGAATTGAATAGAACATCCCAGAACTACAACACAAACAGGATACTCTTTCCTCAGTGGAAGCGAGTGTATCTTGGGGCATGGTCCCTTATCCATTTTCTGCAGTTCATTGATAAAAAGAAAACGGTAAATGAGAAAGGAAGAAACGAACATGAGATCGTACACGTAATCCTCAGCTAATCAATCTACAGAAAAGCATGAAAATAACCAGAGCATGCGACCTTTATCCTTTCGTCTTCTATAAAAAAGCCCATAAAAAGGAAGAAATGTTCAAATCTACAATCCAAATAGCGATCAAGGGTAGCTTCAGCTTCTTAGAATGTGGGGAGGGGGCAGTAAAATGAGAGAATTGAATGCATGCAACGATAGAAAGGCGAGTATACATACGGTGAGTTGGAAGAGCTCGTGAGAGCAGAGACCGGCGAGGTACAGACGGCAAACATCACGATCGTAATACTTTCGCGTCACCTCTTGAGAGTCTCCGTTTCGATTCGCTCCCATCAGAACATCCAGCTGTTTCCTAAGCGCATCCATTTCCTTCGCTATCTGCACTATTTCACCCTCTCGCACAAGTGCACAACTGGCCTCTCTATCTCTCTCCCCTCACTCTAGGGTTTCGGTAAGGTAAATTTAGGATCCACGCCAGAAAGCGCCTCTTCTGTTCATTAAGATCGCTAATTAGTCACTGCGGAAGTATCTTCTAGACTTTCTTTTTTGAGAAATCTATATATATATATATATATATATATAAAAGCAAAACCATTTTGCCACCTTTTTTTCCATTTTGCCCTTCCTCTTTTATTTTATTTAGATTAGTATTTTTTAACTATTCATTTCTATTTTTTTTTTCATATTATCAATAATTAATTTTATTTAATTCCATAATAAAATTATAATTATTATTTTATTAATTTATATATTTTATGAAATAAACGTGTCTACTCTTTTTATTATATTTACATTATTGTCTTTTGACTTCATATTTTTATTTTCTCTTTTATTAATATTATCAGTAATGAATTGTTTTAATTCCATTATAAAATCATATTTCTTATTTTATTAAATTACATATTTTATAAAATTATATATAATTAATATTTTTATTATATTTACCTTATTGTCTTTTCACTTCTCATTTTTATTTTTCTTAACTTATGACATTACAAATGAATAAAAATGTGCATACAAATATAGTTATATCTATATTTCTTATTTTTTCTTTTATTCAAATTATAAATAATTAATTTTTTAAAAATCCATTTAAAGGTTTATTTATTATTTTATAATTAATGAAAAATATGTATATTTTTAGTTTATTTATTTTCTTTTCTTTTCATTTATTCATATTATTTTATCTTAAATTATTACACAATAAATGAATAAAAAGATATATTCAAATATAGTTATATTTATTATTTTTTAAGTTTTTTTTTCATATCATCAAAAATTAATTTTCTTTAATTTCATTTATAAAATTATATTCATTATTTTATTATTTTGATTATAAATATATAATTTATTATCATTAAATAATTTAATTAAATATAAATTATTATTATATATAGTTAATTAGAAATAATACAAATTAATAAATTAATTAAAGAGATAATAATTAGGTAGTGAGGAGTGGGAAAATGAATAGTCTCAATAAATCATTAAATAAATTTGTATTAAATAAACCATTATAAACTTAATAAAATGTAAATAAGAAATATATTTCACATATGTGCAAAAAAAAATTACATATTTTGAAGTCGAATTGCAACTTAAAAAAAATTAGAAAATACGCACCATAAATTAATTAGGTAATCTTCAAATCGAATAATATGTAATAAACAATTTTTTATGTTTTTGTTACATTAAAAAGAGAAACTAATACTCATTTCGTTTTTTAAAAAGATACATCTTTTGCAATTTTATTACGTTCCACATAAACATGCACTTTCTATTTTTTGATATGGTTTAAAGTTTAATAACACTTTTTTGTGGGTCTCAATCTCAATTACCATTCAAATCAATTATATTTTAACATTTAATAACACCTTTTTGTAGGTCCTAACACACTACCATTCAAAGTAACTATATTTTAATACTTAATAACATTTTTTTGTGAGCCTCGATTTTTAATACCACTCAATTCAACTACATTTTGTTAAAATTTGTATCGCATCAAAGATTCAAATGGTAAATATTTTTATAAAACGGATGTAGTATATAATAACCTATTTACAATATTTAAAAATATAATATGTAGACTTAATACTTATCATATATAATAAGATAACTTTTATTTGGATTATTTGATTTTATTAAACATTATTAAAATTATTTATATTTTAAAATGATGAAATTATATACAACAAAAAATAATTTCCCGTGCAACTACAGGGTAAAAAGTAAATTGGGCCGAGCCCATCGTACTAAAAGGACAACATATCCAAACCTCATTTGAAAACATACTGGATATAAAAAATAATGTAGGCCCAATACAACCCCTAAATTACCATTATTTATTCTATTTATACAGATTTATTAATCAATATTTAATATATAATCATAAATAAACACCGAACGATTAGATTCAACTTGAGTTGTACTCGATCAAACTGAAATCACCCATGGCGACCAATTATATGCACGTGCTCTCTTGGTTTCTCCTTCTGAATATCTTTCTTGTGCTCGCCACGACGTCGTTTGCTTTCCAATCTGACGAGCTTCTCGTCGATGACGACGAATTCGGCCTCGAGGGCGGCCGCTCGCCTGTTCCGCCGGCCTCGACCCGCCCTGTCTCTTCCGCTCGCATGCGTTCGGAATCGGGTTCGGATCCGGACTCGAAGATCCAGTTCCAGCTCGAGCACGCCTTCGGCGACTCGAATTTCTCCCCCGCCGGCACCTTCTCAGCTCGGCTGAAGACGTGGCCGAATGGCGGCCAGGTATTCTAGCACGTAGTTCATAGAGAGTTGTTCTTTACTTGATTTATGGTGGGGTTGTTTTACTTGAGAAATATGGCTTGAGTGGACTGTGGTGGGATGATACAACTTAAAGGAATGTTGTGCTAGTATTTCTTTTGAAGTGATTTTGTAGACATTTGTTTTCACTGTATTGCTTTCAATTGCTATTTGTTAAATCTAACGTGACGGGTTTAATTGCAGACGCTAACGAAGCTTCGGTTCTCCAGGAATGCCTTAAGTCAGACAGATAAGAAGAATTTCAAAGTAACATGTTAATTGCAATTTCTATACTTCAATGATTGAATTTGAGAACATTTTAAAATCTATGCGTCTGCTAACCGTGGTGGCATTTGTTGAAAAAACATTCAGAGACTTTTAGAAGAAGATGAGTTCTATCAGATAAGACTACCGTCGAACTTGCTAAGCCAGCCCGGAAGAGAGTATGTCATCTCATCTGTGAAGGCGGTGAGTGTAGAGGGATCTCTACCTTTGGTACTTTATTTAGGACTGCTTATTCGCCTGCTAGACTACTTTTGGTATAGAGGATTGTAATCATCATGGAAGTGACATTTTTTGCACGCTGATGTTCTTTATTGCCACCTGATGTAACTCTATGGTTGATAGAGAATTTCTTCAAAATATTTATGAATTCTTGCTCGTTTCTGCATATAGCTACTTTCAGCATGGGCAGCGACTATGTCATAACTAATGATCTAAATTTGCTTGCAGAGATGTATTTCACAACGGGATGCATTGGACGAACATTTTGTCATAAACATGGTAATGATTCCTGAACAGTGAAATTTATGTTGAACAACTGTAACTGGATACTCACGCTTGTATATGATGCCAACGGGTGTGTTAAGTGACTTATTTAGCATTTGTTTATAAGGAGTTAATGAACCTCTTTTTTGGTTGGACCTATGTTTGATCATCCTGCTAATAAAATAATAATGCTTCTCTATATGGGGCCATTGAAAAGAGTGAAAATTAGCCATTATTTGTATCAATCCTAATTCTAGTTTCCCTCTTTGAGATCTATAGATGAAGATGCTATGGGCAGCAATTATATTAAGCAGATAAGTTATATTTTGTTTATGTGGGGTCACTCTAGCGATTTGTATAGTCAGAGCTCCATTAGACAAGTGAATATATTTTCCATTTGATTATTGAATCTTTCAGTGTGCAAACTTCCATCAGTGAATATATCAAGGATACTAACCCATTCAACTATCGAATCCGTCAATGTACAAACTTCTGCTCATGGTCTTACCTGATAGATTTTTGAAGCACAAGCTTTTTTTAGTGCTCTGAGGCCCTTTCCTATTTTATGAATATGACTTTTGAGTTTCAACACTCTCTCATCATGTTATCCTTGATTCTTTCTTATTAATTTATAGTTTGTGGTCCCTATTATTACAGGATGGTGGGAATGTCTTGGGTGTTAATTACGGCCCCCCTGGATCCTGCCAGTATCCCCGTGTCTCAAGACTTGTAAGATTTACCCTAAAACTCATGCAACTGTTGTCATACTCATTTTATCATTGAGCATAGCAATTATTACTAGTTTTACTGCAACTATAGTGGCTTTTAAAACATTTTTCTTGACCATTCCTTTTTCAGCCCACAAAGTGGTCTTTCAACTCCCATTCGCTTTTGAAGTATAGCAATGAGGCTCTTAGGTAAGATCATATAATATCCAGTTGGCTTATAGAGGTGATTTATTATTTTCATTATCTATGGATCTTGTTTTGTTGGAGAGCATTAATGTGGTTAGTATCATGTAGGCTGAGACCATTTAGTAATTATCTATTCTCGCCTTTATAAGTCATTATTGTCCTCTTACCTATCGTGGAAAGGAATGAGAACCTTTCACTTCACATGATTGTCGCAAATAATTGCTGCACTTGTGAGTTGTGATACATTCTTATTATACCAATTAACATTTGACGTAATGCAGAACTCCAGTATTCACAGAAGCAGTTCTCGGAGAGAATGGAGAAGGTGAAGAAGTAAAGCCTCCGGAGAGGTCCTTCTGGGCTAAATACGTAAGAATAAATGCTAAATCTTCATCCTTACGGAACTCCTTTTATTTTACTTCTTCATATTGGTTTGAACTGTAATAAAATTAATCTGTTGGCTTTTGCATTCGCAGTGGATGTACTTGATACCTCTCGGTCTCATTCTCATGAATGCCATGACTCAAGCCATGAACATGCCTGAGGAACAGGCTGCTGGGCAACCAGGCCCACAAGGCCAACAAGCAATATCAGGACGTGGTCCGGCTCCTGCAGTGCGAAGAAGATAGCTAATTATTGGTGCATGACTTAAGAGAACATGTGTTTTGGTACCTATCTTTTCCCAAGTTTTCTTTTAGTTCTTCTAAGCCTCTCTATTTTTGGATTGTTGGTTGCTTTTGGTCAATTGGGATTGATATGGGAATGGGATAATTTTAGATTTCTAGTGGAGGAAGTTGCTTACTATTTGGAAAAGATCACTAATCTTAAAGTGGGAAATACTTCACCAAGTAAGTTTAATCCGACGTTAGAAGAGGCAGCTGTATTCATCAATGGCGATTCTTGCAGGGGAAGCTGAAAAGCGAGTCACCATCATTGGCTGCTTTAAGTCACAACTATAATCGGAAGTAGATGCTTATTATTTTGTTTATACTAATGCTTAGACTCAGTTTTTGCACTTCCACTTCAACAGTTTTTGACATCTAACTTTATTTATGTCTACTCTATTCAACTCTCAGTGAGCATGAACTATTGTTTCTTTTTTGAAATTGCACACATTAAAAGAATATCAAAAATTTATGCAATATGCATATAAAGAATTAACAAGTCATGCAATATACGAATTAGCATTTTTTTTAAGGTTGCACTTAAAAAATAATGTCTACACTGACGATTTAAGTGTTGCGATAACGATGTTGAGTGTGTTTATTTAATAGTACGAATCAACATTGTTTTAGGTGACGTTAATATCGAATGTATTGGTAATGATGTTATAATTTACCTTATAAAACGATATCGTTTCATTTCAAATAAGACGACGTGGCTTGAGTAACACATGGGTTCCCCATCATAATAATTAGTCATCAGCATAGATTTTGATTTTTAGATACAATTTCATAAATATTACAGGTTCGTGCATTGCATAACTATTCTATCTTTGTATCCAATATTTCGAAAATTCAATAATGTGTATAGTAAACATACTCTCTCCATTCAAGAACTTTATTTACTTTTTGTCATTTCGGTCCAAATATGAAACTTCTTTACTTTTAAGTTTTCCTATTTTAGAAAAGCTTTTATTAAAGATACAATTTCTTCTTTTCTTTTGGTACACAAATATTTCATAGTTTGTCACTGCGTATTTCATCGAGACTCCCATCTTACCTCTTTTGGTAATAAAGTTAAAACTTCGGTCTGAGCTCTGTCACGAAAATTCATTATAAATAATTAAGTCTCTGATTTACCTCTCAACACAATTCATAGATATATCAACAAAGAATTAATAAATCAACCATAAAAGCTATATGGAACTTATGAATAACGTTAAAATTAAATTCTTGAACGAAGGGAGTTATATACTTTTTTGATGGATTCATGATGAAGCTGAAGGCCAGGTTAGTTACAGTTTGATGGTTGACTTCATAAATTTCATCAAAATCTAAGGCATCAAGATCCTTAAGTAACACGAAATATAAATTTTCCGAAAATAATTAGAATGTCTAAGAAAATTGGAGGCAGGCAGAGGTACTGAAACAAGTAAATGGAAAAAGAAGGGAAAGGTTTTAAACCGTGATCGAGTTCAATAAATTATTTAAGTTCACCAACAACTATGCAGAAAACCAGTATAACTTACACACTTGGAGAAGAATCCATGACAAAAATATTTCAACATAGTGAAGATTATCTCGACCTGCAAATAATTTCCACACCTTTTCTTTCACTCTAAATCGGAGAAGGATAGTCTTGGTAGGTAGGAAGGAAAAGAACAAAGCAGGAGGCGGAGCCATTGCTTCTATTTTGCCTGAGGGTGAGATGCTATAAAGTCGACAGCAAGACCGATCGAGTTGATTTTGTCTGCTTCGTTGTCTGGAATCTCAAAGCGGAACTCTTCTTCAAGAGCCATCACAATTTCAACAGCGTCTAAACTATCAAGACCGAGATCTTTTTGGAAATGAGCATTTGTCGTAACCTGTAACATATGTTGAAAGATTAAGCAAAGTTCCCACTCATTTCCCTTGAACAATGTTTAAGAAATGTAAGAAATGGGACAACATCTTTCTATGCATATAGAAGATAAATACTATATGCTCTAAAAAATCTTTAAAAAACAGGGACCAACCAATGCACACGACTAAACCAAGTAATAATGACCTATGAGCTCCAAAGGGCAATCATAATGTAGAAATTACTTGTGCTTGTGATACTTTAATCATGCCAAATCTAAGACAAATCAAACGTAACAATATCTACTGCCTGCCACCAAAAATCCTCTATTATATAGTGTCTCAGTTATTCGCCTCTCACCAAACAGTAGCAAGTAACAAATTTCTTCAATAACAAACCAAGCATTACCATGAAAAAGGGAAATTACAATAATCCTAGAGAACATGAATGGCCATTAGCTGAAGTCTATCTCCATTCTCCACCTAGCATTTACGGAACCTATGAAACCCCGTATTTCATAGCAGACAAGTTGTCTGTGTTTTTTGCCTCTGGTGTCAAACAGTATTACTCAACACATATCTCCAACGGCAAAGACCAAGTATTACCAAGAACGGATAATCAAAATCTCCTAAAAACATCAAAAAGTCATCTTGGCAGACAGCCAACTTTTCGTTGCCCGTCATAATGTATAGCGCACACCGAACGTTGACAATAAAAGAAAAGCTACAACCTCCTAAATTTCATATATTAAAAAAAAGCTGCAACCTCCAAATTTCAAATTTCTCAATGCCCACTAGCTGCAGACAGGCATCAATCGACGAAATGATGGCAACAAACTAATACACCAAATAGAGAAATCTTCCAAAAAGTATCCCAATTCTGACACGGCTATCCAGCATCAATCGACGAAATAACCAAATCACACGATGTAATGACCTAAATCGCTACGTAAACAACAATAAAACACGCAAAATAAAACAAAACAAATTGATAGGGTTACCTTAGAAGGATCAACTTTCTGAAAGTTCTTAACCACGTTAATGACACGATCAGCGACCTCCGATTTGTCGAGGAAGGATCCCTTAGCTTCTTCGCAGAAGTGGCGCCGGATGAGCTGCGACAAGCCGTAGCCAGCTGTCCTAGGGTTTTGGAAATAAAGCACCGGCTTCACGCCCACCCTCAGGTACTTCAGCAGTGTATTTCTCGCCGCCATTTCTCTTTGTTTGTACAGAGGAGAATGGGGTTTTTTCAAGAACTCCAGAGAGGTTTTAGTTTTACCAAAAATTCGGTGATAATAATTAATTATTTTCACAATTAATCTAATTCATTTTCTTGATTTGGGCTTGGTCCGTCTATCAGACTATAGAAGCCCATTTCCCAGTTATCAAATATTATATTCCTCATTAAATATAAAAAATACAAAATTATTTCGCCATTATTTATAGATAGAACCGAACTGAACTAAGAAAACACAATAGATAAAACCGTTAGGTTCGGTCGGTTTCTGTTTGATTTTTTTATTCAGTTTGTGGTTCGGTTTTTAAATTCTAGAATTGATAGATTTCGATTCAGTTTGCGGTTTTTATTTTTTGGTTTAATCGATAATCGAACCGATCGAAATATATTAATAAAAATAATAAATATATTTAATATAAATATTAAATAATTATATTTATATTTATATTTTAGTAAAAATATATATAATTATATAATATATTTTAAATTTATAAAATACAAAATTTTAAATACAAATTTTTTATAAAGATAAATTTTGATCGATCTCGATTCGATTTATATTATTTAAACGGTCAATTAGATTTAGATTTTTCATGTTGGGTTAGACCGAGGCACGCCACCCGTAGATATTACCGAGTCGTCTTTGCTTTATTACCTCACTAATAAGTTCCTACTACTGTAGATTCCAGCTTCGTAGCTCATCAATTAAAGAACTGCAAAATCTTAGCAAGAAAAGGAAGAATCGATGTTGGCCTTGACAATTTCTTCATTATTTCTAGCAGTTGGTGCCGTTTTCTTCTTCAAATTCCTCAAAGCCGATGGTACATTTCCTCAACCATCCATGCTTTTGATGCTGAGTGATCGAAAGGTGTCTCATTTTTTACTTCGAAAAATTTGCTAGAATTTTGATTTACAAGATTTATTTTGTTGTTGATTTCTGTCAGGGGATTTCACGTTATTGTCCAAAGGAAAAGTGAAGCGTGAAGAAATCGAGGATAAGGTATCGAAACTTATTGTTCGTTCAATTTATTTGATATTATAGCTTATCTTGGATGGTTAGTGCAGGTAATTTTGGACTTTCAATTGATTTATAGTTACTGATTTTGGATGACTGGTGTAGGTAATTTGGATAACTGGAGCTAGCCGCGGTATTGGTATGTCTCTATGTGCTTTTCTTGTTTTTTAGTTAATTAATCTTTTCTTCAGTTGGTGAAGCTATTATGTATAATTTAAACGAGTTTCTTTTATTCAAATGTGTTGAGAAATAGTTGCTATCTCTGCATTTACCTGAAGCATGCATTGTTAATCTGTTTATTACTGCTGTTCAACCGTTTATAGCATTGTACTTATTTGATCTTAATGCGTCCTATATAAGGGGAAGTTCTTGCTAAACAACTTGCAAGTTTGGGAGCAAAGCTCATTATCTCTGCACGAAACGAAGTGGAACTACAGCGTGTGAAGAAACTTTTGACTGGTGTGGTTTTATGTAAGCTTTGTTTTTGCCACTCTTAGGAATGTACTATATTTCATAGTTGTTTCTTATTGTGGCCATTTGATGCTGAGACAGGAAAACATGCTCCAGGTGAGGTAGTAATTCTGCCTTTGGATTTGAGTCGAGGAGAAGAACATCTGGGAGAGGCAGTACTGAAAGCAGAATCATTTTTCGGGGGTGCGGGCGTGGATTACGTGTTCCACAATGCAGCGTATGAGCGCCCTGTGAGTATTATGCATTTCTGTTGTCAAAATATTAGTGAAAATGGTCAAATTAGTGTTAGAAGTTATTATATATAGACTAAAGAAGTTTAATATGACAGGAGGTGAATAATGTTGATTTATCTTTCTCTTAATTGAAAGCCATGCTTTTGTTGAATATGGGTTGTTTGAAATTATTCATCTTGCAGAAATCGCTTGCATTGGACGTGACAGAAGAAAGTCTCAAGGTATCCATATAGTTTAAAGAGTCATACTAATCATTCAATACCTTTGTTTGTTTCGATTGGAAGCATGGCTTTTGATGTCTAATGAAGATATCTGAAAAATCTTGATAGTTTTATATTACGAAGAGCGATTGTTGTTTTAGGAGCACTAAAAGAAGTTAGTTAACCGTGTCACAGTAGATGTGGCTTGCTTATGACTGCACAAATTAAATGCATAGTTTTAGAAGAGAAGATGATGAAATCTGGTGGTTAATCTTATTGTTTTTATAATAAAAAAGCTTGAAATCTGAATATTCTGCTTTCTTCTCAGGCTACATTTGATGTGAATGTTATGGGGCCAATATCTCTGACACGACTCTTGGCACCTCACATGTTGAAGCGGGGCAGAGGACATTTTGTCGTGGTATGTCATTGTGGTTATGATGCTTGAAATGTCTCAATTTTAACCCAAGCATCTTACTCCATCTCCATTTTGATGACTATCGTGTCTCTGCGTGGATGATATACGCCTTAGTTGATAGTTTTTTATTTATATATATTTTATTTTCTTAACCAGATAAGATGAAATGAAATTTAACCACTTTACACCTTAGCTTTCTCACTTTTTTCTTGGAAGATGAGCAGTGCTGCAGGGAAGACTCCTGCACCTGGTCAGGCTGTTTATTCAGCCACCAAGTTTGCAGTAAATGGCTATTTTCATACATTGAGATCTGAGGTATGCCTTTGCCCTTATCTCTATCTGAACTTCTCTGGCATTGTTTTTCTATCTTATGTTATTTGAACCTGCAACTTATTCAAGTCACTGTTACGACTATTTGCTTAGAGATATCTGATGCAACATTTTTTCTCCTAAAATTGCTTCAATGGATAATATGACGCTCTGGAAAAAGAATTATAATGAAATTATGTACCAGATCTGAGATCAATGATCCTCTCAAAAAAAGGAGATTATGATCAATGGGACTTAGCTAAGTAATTATATTGAGATTTGTGATACGAACTCAGAATATTTTTGATCTCATCACTTATTTCTTTTGTGCAAATATCAGCTTTGTAGAAGAGGGATCAAGGTAACTATTGTTTGTCCAGGGCCCGTGAAGACTGCTACTAGCTCGGAAGCAAGTTCTTCAGAAGAGAAAGGATCTTCTGAGGTAAAGACTTAGAAGTATTATGCTACTCAACTTTAGTAGGTGCTCAAATTTCTCAAAAAATAATTTACTGTGGTATCTTATATGGCTCTTATTCCTAAATGGATGCTGTAATTTTTGACACCTCGCTGAATGGGGAGAATAAGTCAACTTGATTGGTTTCTGACCCTGTATTTTGGTTCCGTAGTTTCTTGTCTGCTTAATAAAAACTATGGGATGCAGTTATGCAAGTATGTAAAACATTGTCTTTAAGTTGTGTAATGTTTGCATTTTCATTGTTCTAATCCTTACTGGTATAACAAGTCATGAGTATACTTATCAACTCTTATTATTGCTGCGAAGTTCTTCTGGAAAGCTAACAACTTACTCAAGTTTGACTCTATTTTCATATATAAATCTACAGAAGCGTGTCTCATCCGAGAGGTGTGCAGAGCTCACAATAATTGCTGCAAGCCATAGTCTGAAGGAAGCATGGATATCATATCAGGTTTGTCAATTGAGATAGATACCTACTCTTCTCGTTCCGTTTTACCATTTGATAGGAGGCTACTTCTTCTCTAGACTATAATAAGAGTCATCCTTTTTCATTTACCCTCTCGATTTTTCTGGTGCAGCCTGTTCTGGCTGTTATGTACCTGGTGCAGTACACACCAACAGTCGGATACTGGCTCATGGATAAGGTATCTTTACCTTCTTATCATTACATATTTCACCATTTTTGCAATTGAAACGCATCTATGACTCTCTACCATACCTTGATATTGATATCATATATAATTTGAGCACTTTAGTTGTTAATTTCTTATTGCAAATGTCTATAGATTGGGGAAAAACGCATAGCAGCTGCAGCTCAGAAGGGGAACGCATACTCATTAGGCTTGCTTTTTGGGAAGAAGAAGGCATCTTGATAGTCGATAAACGCAGACTAACAGTATTATAGAGAATGAATAAGTGTGTAATCTAACGAAATGGTACGTGCAGACTAAATCATGAAACATGAATTTAAATTTGCATTAAAGGCTTGTTGCATGTTTGGTTTGATAACGAATTGTATAGGTATATTACAATTAAATGCACTGCATTAAAATGGATCCTTTTTGAATTAGCTCCAAGTTTGAATGGATAAATATATTGTTTTAAAAGAGAACTAATTTATCAGGTACTGATACTGTGATACATAGTACGTCTTTCGTTCCTTTTTTAAGTCCCACTTCCCCTTTAACACGAAAACAAAATGAAATAACAGTATAACGACTAAAACACAGCATATTCCTATATAAAAACATTGCATTTATTAAGGGTGCCTGCAAGTGCAGTATGCCAGTGTTCCACTCCTCAAAATAAAGCAGAAAATCAACAACTCTAAAATTCAAACTTCAAACTACAGACTACGAAGACGACCTTCTTTCTCCACAAAACTGCGAGAGTTCGTGACTGAAAGATTCGAATTACGATTCACGGTGACAACTTAATCACGACTGCCCTTCCATCGATGTGCTGTACTTGAACTTAAGATAAGCTTTAATGAAGGGCTCCAACTCACCATCCATTACCGAGGCAACGTCCGACGTCTCGTGCCCCGTACGCACGTCTTTCACCAACTTGTACGGATGGAATACGTAGTTCCGGATCTGCTGGCCCCACTCTGCCTTCACAATGTCGCCCTTGATTTGCTTGATCTCAGATGCCCGTTGCTCTACGGCTATCACCAACAGTTTTGCTTTCAGTCTGCTCAAACCCTTGATCTTGTTTGCCAGCTGACTTCTCTCTTCTGAAATAATCAAGAAGAGTAAAGAAAACACTAAGCAATTTGAATGATTTACGGAACACATAGCAAGGAAAAGCATCATATAATAAATAAGCCCCGAGTTCAAGTCCAAATTTTCTTTCCCCTTGCAAACATGTTCGTTCATAGGCTCACGAGCAAGTAAACAAGCTCAAGCTCGTGCTGGATTTTGTATATTGCATATTTGCTTTCAGCTCAGCTCATCTAACTTACTAAACGAAACTAGTTTTGAGCTTTTCTTAATGAAACAAGCTCCAGCTCAACTAAATTCTTTTATCATTATAAACTACTCTCTCCGTCCCGCTAAATGTGGTCACGTTTCCTTTTTGGAACGTCCCACTAAAAGTGACCACTTTCTCAAAAAGGAAACAATTTTACCTTTAAAATACCTCTCTCCTACTTTTGTAAAACACAACACTTTACTTTCTTAATCTTTGTGCCGGATGTTTTGTGGCCGCATTTAGTGGGACAGATGGAGTATCTTTTATCGAGTCAAGCTCGAGTCATTAGCAAACTTCAATCTTTCAATGAACCAAGCTCAAGTCAGACTCATGCTCGTATTTGAAAGAGCTGAGCTTGAATTTGCATCTGCTGATCTTGGCGCATTAACAGTTCTAGCTATCAGAGAAATTAGGGCTCTAAAAATATGAATATATAGATCTCCGGAGAACAAAAAAACAGCGAGGACCATTACTTGTTCCGGATTATGATGTTTATAGAATTAAAAAGCTAGGGTTGGAACTTTATGCAATGTAAGGGACTGGATGGATATATAACCTGTACAACGAACTGTGACTCCAGTGGGTATGTGAGTGATCCGTACTGCACTTTCGATTTTATTAACGTTCTGGCCACCTTTTCCTCCTGCTCTTGAAAAGTTGTACTCCAAGTCTTCTTCGGGTATGTCTACAACTAATGAGTCATCAGGAAGAAGAGGCATCACTTCAACACCAGAGAAACTAGTCTGCAGAGGCATCACAACGAGTAACATTTCTAACCGGACGAATAGGAGTGTGCAGAAAAACAAACAAAGTCATTAGAATCACAGTTTACCTGGCGAAGACCTTTAGAGTTAAAGGGGGACTGTCGGACTATACGGTGAGTTCCTTTCTCACCGGATATGTAACCATAGGCGTATCGGCCCTCAACTTCAATAGTGGCTGATTTGATACCAGCCTCTTCTCCCATAGACTTCTCGACCACCTTCGTCTTGAACCTCTGTTTTTCGCCCCATCTTACATACATCCTGAGAAGCATGTCAGCCCAATCCTGCACTGGTATTCATCAAAAGAGTTTAAAGAATATATGATGTACTTTATATGTATATTGATCTTATCTTTTCATGATAAAAATATTCACGAGTGAAGAAACCTAGCATGATACATAGCTTGAGACACTATTGGGCGTGAGCAGAATCCCAAGAGAAACATGAAACAGGATAAATTCCAATATCTATATATACACCTTTTCTTTTCAAATCATGATTGAAACTGTAGTCACCTGAGCGTCAGTACCCCCTGCACCAGCCGTGATGTTAATCACAGCGCCTTCTTTATCGTACGGGCCAGAAAGAAGCTGAGTCAATTCAAATCGATCCAACGCCTTTCTCAACTCTTTAATGATACCAACGGCTTCTTCAAGTAGGCCCTTATCAATCGAATCCCCCTCCTCCGTGAGATTCACTATCGTTTCTGCTTCTTCGGCCTGCAGCATATAATATCTTAGGTAATCATATAATGTAAGCATAAAACATTTATTCTAAATCATTTTGTCGACTCAATGATTGAGAGTATCAACTGATAAAAACAGACCTGTGATTTGAAATCGTTGAGAAGCTTTAATTTTTCCTTAACATCTGTCAAAGCCTGAAGCGTCTGTTGAGCTTTGGCACGATCATCCCAAAGGGAGCTATCGCCAGAAGCTTCTTCCAACTCTGCAAGATTTTTCTCGAGCAGTTTCAAACCAGCACCAGCCCTGATTTCTTCAACACGCTCCAAGACAGTTTCCACATCTTTCCTCAAAGTATAGAAATCTGCCAATATTATTACACCCTTTGTCATTTCCTTAATCCACATAAATACGAGATGCATAATCCATAAGGTGTTTCACGTGAGCAAAGTCATTGACTTCAACGTAGTCATTAAGCTTAAACATATAGAGTAGGTCGTTGTTTTCATTCAAGTGCACACCAAATCATGTAGTATAATTTATAGATTCCATTACAACTGGACCCTTTTAGCATACACTACCTAGAGCACGAGCCAATTAGATAAACAAATATGTGCACTATATTGAGAGACTTTCTGCTGCTGGCCATAATCATACAGCTCATTATGCCGATTACCACTTCACACAAAGAAATACATAACGAGCTTATAGCAAAGAACTCTTCACTGGCACTATCATACAAACAAGATTAAAGCAAACCTTACCTTGCATAGCCCACTCATTTGTTTCTGTACTTACTCCCGCCTCAGGCGCCGCCAAAAGAACTTTCCCACCTTCAGCTGCCAAGTAAAAAATCCGAGCATCAATAAAAAGAACACCATGAGATAATTTCTGACAACTTGAGCAAAATGGAAAGGTAAAAGATAAATGAATAAAATTAATCCAGCAGATTCCAATACTAAAGTAGATCATCAGATTATTATTATTATCACTAAAGGTTCAGTCTTGAGCACAACATCGTACCATTAAGGTAGTAGGGAAACAACATGGTATGAGATACACTGAAATTTGTTCGCCTAAATTTGGCACACTCCAGAAAAAATAACTAAAGAAACAACAAAGCCTCAACTTCTTGTATCAACATTTACATTCTACAAATATAATTTACTCCATAAAATAGCCTTGAGCATATATACAATAATTCACTACACAGAAACACTAAAATAAAGATTTAAAATAAACGAACCCGTAAAGAAGAAAAACTTGGCCTATTAAAAAAAAAAAAAATTTAATTTTCACACTATCATCCTCAAATAAAGAAACCCCACATTCATTTAGCTACCAAATGATGGAACGATTTCGGAAATATGGGGAAAACCAAAAAACCTTACCATTACGAGAAGAGTGTGCTGAAAAGTGAAAGGGTGATATTTGTGAAGGGCGGAGGCTTGAAAAGGAGAAGGGGGAAGAAATTCTAACCGCTACGCGCGAGTTTTGAACTAGGATAGCTGAATTTAAAGGTTTCGAAATGCAAAATTGGGACGTTGAGGAGGAGTAACTCAAGGCAATACCCTCCATTGCTGCAGCATGAGAGATAGAGAGGAACAAGATAGAGAGGCTGCTTTTATCTAGTCTTCTCTCTCAACTGAAGTGCTCTTGGATTTTCTTATTTTATAGGGAGAGATAGAGAGAGGGTGAAAGAAGGATTTTCTTCTCCTTTTTCTAAATTATTTTATACTCCATCCATCTTCATTAATTACCATTTGATTTTCATTTTTAATTTTTAATTACCTTGTCCAAAACTAATGTCTCGTCTCGTTTCAGCCGGACGTACATATTTTGATTTGAAATTAAGTGTACAAATTTATTGACCTTCAAAAGTACAAATTTATTGTACTACAAATAAAAAAGATATGATACTAATAAAGTGTCAGTTTGTAGGCAACGATATTTGATTTAATTTTATCACAAGTTTGAGCAAACAAAAAGAAGAGTAAAAAGAAAAGACAGAAGCAAAATCTCTACAATTTGATTCCCAGATTACTGTAGTTAAATGTTACTATCTCCGTGATCCCGTTTGATTAAATCTGTAAGTGTTTTATTGATTTTTGAGACCAATAATAATAGAATAGAGGAAGTAATATTATATTCTACTCAAACTTCTCTTGCAACAATTCCTTTTTGCGCTAAACCGAAACCGGATGTGCTCGAAGCAGCTCTATGCATTAGGATTTAGGATGTATCGAAGTTTCAACCTTTTAAATACACGTAGTGTGAACATATGATGAAACAACAACATGAGAATTTGTCACAAAATATAGCTCTTTAGCTCAATAAATGAATCAATCAATCTCTACCTGCATTTTCTTGGATGAGTATGAATATCAATCAATCAGTCAATCAATAGTGTATCAAGTATCTCTTCCTTCCACTGAACCGAGAATCTCGAGCTCAAGCTGATCGTGAGTCCATTACACTCACCCCTGATGCATCCACAAGCCCGTTTCATAGAATCCGTAGGCCCTCGTCGCATCAAGCAAATTTAGAACTTCTGAATGAGAGAATGATTCACACTTCCCTCAAAGCCATCTGCAGATCTTTCTGCATTGTTTCTCCCATTTTAGCATTGGTAACTATTTCTTTCAATTCCTTAAGACTGCAACAAGGCGCCTTTCGGATTCCCCTCTCTCTCATGAGTTCCTTAGTCCTAGCAACATGCTCCCACTTTCCTGCTGCAGCATATACATTAACCAGCAAATTGTAATTGGAAAAGCTATGAGGATCTTGCTCAATCAAGTTTTGAGCAAGTTGTTCTAACATCACATCCCCTTCAAAACGACACGAACCAAAAAACCCTGCCCACAGTAAGGATTCTTGAGACATCTTCTCATCACTTGGAATGTTCTTCAAAATACTCACTGCCTCCTGCACTAGACCTACATTAGCCATGAGATTAGCCAAACACCAATAGTGACCAAAATTTGGTGTTATGCTGAAAACATCAGTCATCTCTGAGAAGTGATACTTTCCCTCTTCTAACAACCCTAGGCGCGCACAAGCGCATAAAACTCCAACGAAGGTAGGTTCATCAGGAAGAATGCACTTTCCTTCGTTGAACATGAAATTACTATCAATGTCTATATCCTTTAGTCTAATTTTATCGAGCAATTCTGCATACTGATTAAGTCCCTCAGCTGGATTGCCGTGAATGCAGTGTCCCAAAATCATTGCATTCCAAGAAACGGAGCTTTTCCTCGGCATCCTCTCAAAAATCAACTGAGCTACACCCACCCTACCACATTTGCTATACATATCAATCATAGCAGTATCTATAATCAAATTCGAACTCCAGAACAACCTAACAAGAAAGCCATGAATGGATCTTCCTTCCTTCAATCTATTAGACCTCCCACAAGCAGTAACCGCTTGCACTATGGTAGTATCGTTACTGCTAAAAGATTTCCCCATCATTTCTCTGAACAACTTCAATGCATTTCCCGGATTCCCATGCTTCAAGTATCCGGTGATCATGACATTCCACGATACCACATTGCTCTCGGGCATTTTATCGAACATCTTGTGCGCTAATTCCATTTCACCAACTTTGGCAAAGCCATCAACCATTGTATTCCAAGAAACCAAGTCTCTATCAAGCATTTCACCAAACAGTTTATACGCAACATCCATAAGCCTGGAACAAGCATAAAAATGAACCAGAGAGTTCTGTACCGGTAGAACACCGTTCACTCCCAACTTCACAACGTGCCCATGGCACATCCGCCCCAAGCTCAAACGACCCAGTTTCGCGCAAGCACTGATCAATGGCGGAAATGTGAAACCATTAGGATAAAACCCACCGCCTCTCAGCATCTCAACATAGAAAATCACGGCTTCTGAATAATAATTTCTGCAAGAATAATTCTTTAAAACAGTGTTTACACAGAAGGCATCGGGAGAGTCGATACTCTTGAAAATTAACAGAGTGTAGTGCAAATCGTCGATCAAATTCGACGAGAGCTTCAACAGGCGGCCGGCAAAAGAGGGATCGCCGAACATCCCGGAAGTTATTAAGTAGGATTGGATTTGAAATAGATGGACTGAGGTTGTGCAGCATTGGAGCAAGTAGAGAGCTCTGTTCGTGATGGCGGAAGACAGATTATCATTGTGATTGGTGCAGTGAAAAGCGCTGGCTTTTGAGAGAGAATAGAGGGACGCAAAGCAGAATGGCTTAGAGAGGTGTGGAAGGACAAGGTTTCTGAAGCGGAGGAGTTTTGCCATTAACGAGGAGAGTGAGCTCGTCTCATTCAACGGAAATGTAACGGGGAACTAGATTTAGGTGTTCTAAATTCTAATGTTATCACTCGACCATCTTACTTCGTAAATTTTTGGACATGGCTCTTTTAATCGAATCAAAATACATTAATTTTCACACCAAAGTAAACCCTATTTTAATTGTCACCTTAGCTTTTATAAGCATCAATCAAGTTCAATTAATTGGGGGAGAGGTAGAGCTCTAAACAAATAGAGCTATTCGAGATTCGATTTGAAAAAAGTTTGTTCATAACTCGATTCAATAGTAAGCGAGAGCTCGAACCGTCCTCACGAACGTTCGAGTTCGCTTGTTCACGAGTTTTCTATCGAGCCTTCAATCGAACATTTAGTCGAACTTAAGATAAAATAACTATTTTTAAAAAAAAATTTATATGAGCTCTATTTCGAGCTAGAGCCGACCCCAAACTAGAGCTCGAACTCAAAAACTATTATCAGTATTAAACGTGCCGAGCTCGAGCTCAAGCTTAAAAACAATCTTATCAAGTATCCCAAGAGCCGAGCTTGAGTGGAACGATAATTACATTTCGAATTGAGCTCAAACAATATATCAAAAGCTCGAGTCGAGCTCGAATAATCTAAACGAGCCAAGTTATAATGAATGAATCTGATTTTAAAAAATTATTTGGATATATAATAGTTGATTAAATATTTCATACTCCCTCTGTCCCAGCTGGGATGTCCCAATTACCAAATTGGGAT
>JAPKLX010000010.1:5252291-5265863 GCA_026898415.1 Leonotis leonurus
TTGAATTACAGAAAAATCATACTTTTAACCTAATATAAAAAACTGTAATGTAATATAAGCCCAAGAGGTTTAGGTGTACCTCCTTGGGTTTCAGTATAAACTTTCCAACAAGCTTCACGTGCACAATCATTTCTCCCCTATCAGCATCCAAATTGAAGTTATAATCTCCGAGATCTTGATCTAGCATCTTCTGAACAGCGAGCACAATTTGTTGAGGCTTCACGTCATACTGGAAATTCGGTTGCAGCTCAATCGAATAGCAGTAATAGAGTGTTTCAGACTCGTTGCAAGCGCCAATTAATTCTTGCGGAAAGTATCTATTCCGCTCTTCTAAATACGGTTCATCATCTGTAGATTTGGTTTAAATTACTCAGTTAAAGTGCAAAACAGAGAGTATAAACCATCTTATGTTGTCACGTGATTCAGAGCATAAACAAAAGGAATAATCCAACTTAAAGAGTTAGAAAGTACCAAATTCTTCAGGTCCGGCCTCTTCCTCCACAATATCTGGAACAAGGTTGTCTGTGAGGGAACCAACTCGATGAAGCTCTTTGCAAGCTTCGAGACATGCAAGTTGCTTCAACGATTTTGTTCCGGAGACCGTAATAGTTCGAACTGGGCATCCATGAGGAAGTTGGAGTGTACAGATCCCAAGCTCTTTATCGACTGTGCAGAGAGGATGAGGTTTAAAGTACCTGTAAGTCAAGAACAGTAAAGGAAATTTTCAAGTCCTATTCTGCTTCCCAATTGTCAAATGATTCACAAAATTGGCAAAAATGAACCTGTCTGAGGGCAGCCGCGAACAGTAGAAATGAAGCAATGCCACGCTAGAAGTCAAAGTAACAATTGCTCCTGTGCTTTCCACTTTATACCATGGCTCGCCATGCATTTCTTGACCTAGAGGTTCACAGGGAAGATCAGCATGGCTCAAACACTCCTGCCTCATCATATATCCACTGGACAAATAGTTATTCACACGACTGATGGCCGAATGATCATCACTGCAGCATGAAGCAAAAATGCCATTTATAAAATATAAATCATTGTTTGAGCCATTGAAAATCTACACTAGAATTTTCAATTCAATTGAAGGGATTTTTGTAGCGAAAAAGCTACCTTTTCACCATTAGCACAAAATCTGAATTCTGCTTACGTGCTCGACCACGAGATTGGATGAAACTGCATATCGTGGCAGAAGGATCAAACCTTATCACCAGATTGCAGCTCTGGATGTCTAAACCCTCTTCAAGCATAGAGGTGGCAATGATAATATTAACCTGAAAGTCGTATCATGTGCAAGAACAACATCAGAACTCAAGATGCCGATCTAATTCATAAAACCAATAAATTTTCAATGATAAATCAAATACATAAGTTTAAAAACGCACTGTTCCCTTCCGGAATTCATCTACGATTGCATTTTGGTCTTTACGGCTCTGAGACTGAAACTTTGAACTGTGACCAGCAGTGTATTCTGTCCTCCACCCTGTCACTTCTGGAAGCAATTCATTCAAAAGGCTACGAATAACAATTGCGACGACAATCCTCTCAACAAATACAATACACCTCAAATCCTTCAGTTCTCTGCACAAGTGAATGATAAAAGTCACAAAAGTATCCATATATAATCATAAAACAAGGAAACTTCACTACATGAATAATTATATCACAAAATCATGAGCTTGACAAATTTTTCATAATAAGGTGGATGATTCATGATCAGAAAATTTCTAAACATAGTCAGTTCTAAAATTACAGTGAGGAACAGTTGGCAAAACCTGTATTCGAGAAGAGTCTCCACAAGACATATGATTTTTGCGGTAAGATAGCCAACCGGCATGTTTGCTCTTAGATTGTTGCGAATCAACCACTTTGGGCCTAAAGAATAATCACAGAACAAATTCAACTTAGACTCAAAAGGTTGACCAGAAAAATAAAATAACTTGAAGAAAATCAGATCAATTGGCTAAAATAGAAAAGCACCAGCTGGAACGCATGCAGACAATACTTTTACTGCATCAGAACTGAAAGCCTTCACAACTCCCTCACCACGTGCATCCATACAAGCCCACATAAAGAAGTTCCCGTCTTCGCGGGAGTAAATTTCAGCTGCCTATTGGATAACAGGGGCAAAAAACTGTCAGTGCCTACACAACAATTAATTTTTTCTGAATATACATCCAGTAAATATACCTTCACAGCTAACCAAATCCCCAGCTCGGTTAAACAAAACATGAGCGTTGACAAAAGCTTCTTCAATTTTGCCTTTGCAGATTTTTCCACGGAGGGTGAAATGCATGGCTTACTCAGGGAAGATATGTGCTGATGACATGTACATGTAGTCAGTAAGGTAATATTAGAATGAAAACAAAAAAGGAAACATTAGCTTTGATCAAATTGGAAACCAACACCATGCAACACAAAAAGTACCACATGCGGCATGCTTTTAAGTTCCTTCAAGTTCAACCACAGTGACATGCACATACCTTGTCTGCCAATTTCTTCAAATCTTCCTCCATGGTTTCGAAAATCATGCAAGGCGCATCATTTTCATAGTACAGCTTCACTTTTGGTGTTGAAAATGTAATATACCGAGCTAAAACAGAATCTGATTCACAAGTGAATACCTTCATTCATAGGAAAAACACTAATCAGTTGACATTGCATGAGCATAACAAGCTAAGTCGAATTTTGATCAAACTAATAGTTAGAAAACCAAAAAAAAAACCAAAGAGCAGCTAGTAACTTTGCAAACCATACGTGCAAATATACCAATAGAATAAATGGTAAAGTTAGCCAACCAAAATCATTGTTGAAACTGTGCGAGAAGATTATGAATTGAAATCAGTACGCTAATGGAGTTTTCAACAATCGTTATATGATAAATAGACGATTTAGCGTCGCATACAAACTGTCTACATCCATTTTTTAGTATATATATCCATGACCATCTTCAAACCTTTGAATGCATGAGATTTTCAAGCTCTCGTATCTGTTTCCAGTACTCTGCTCCAGACGAAGAAGCTGGGCACAAAAAGAAAATGGGCGGCACACAGAGGTATTAATACAAAACTAAGATCATTTTATATTGTTTCACTGCACTAACCTTTTGCCTTAATAGGGGAAGCAGTCATCCCAAATACCCTGGGAAGCTGCATACTCTTTAATGCTAGTTCAGGGTGATAAATCTCCTGCAAGTTTATTTGTCTTCACATTTAAATATATATATATATATATATATATATGTAAACATACACCTTACAGATATAACTTGATATCAATCTAAGGTAGATCGTTATAGTTAGATGTACTTATTCTACTATAGTTTTTTTGAGAGAGAATGAACTTTTGATCTTACGGTCATGATGCAAGCGTATGGATGCTTCCCTCTTGCATTATGACATTCATCGAATATTAGAACCTTAATCAGGTCCAGTCTCAGAAACGTGTGCCTCAAAGCATCAAGCAAGATTTGCGGTGTCATTACAAGCACCTGGAAAACGATATATATTATTCAATACCATGAGCAGATATTTCTCTCATAAGTAAACAAAATAACACGCTAGTAAACCTCAGGTGTACCCAAAAAGAAGACACGAAATACCATGACAACAGAAAATACAAAATTTGATGAGAAACCGTTGAATACAGGTCATATAGAAAAATCACCATTTTTCAAAATTTGCCATTGTATTGAGAATTTAATGTTTAAGCTGAAGTTCCAAAGTTATCATGCAAGGCATACATATATAAAGAAGATCAATTGCAAATGTAATATACAGTTTAAATATTAAAGGTGTAAGTCAAACAAACTTCAAATTTTTCCAGCTCCTGCTGCCATGTTGCACCATCCCAGAAATCAACGCCCATCTCGCCATACAATTTCCCCACTTTAAGGTCAGTATGCAATGCCACAACTTCAGCTTGCTGATAATAATAGAAAATACCAACTTCAAAATCAAGACAATAGTGCTTGCCGATCATGAAAATAGAAAATAACAAACTTTCTCGGAAAACTAGTAAAGCAAACCTCAGAATTAACCAACATTTGACTAAAAGCAAATGAATAGAATAGAAGCTAATCATATTTAAAAAGAAAATAAACACAAAGAAGAACTCAAACTAATATTTTTATATACTTGGGCAACCAGGACGACAGTGGGGACCAAAAACACAGCAATGTGAGGTGATGGCTTTTTCAGCAAGTGGGCAAAACTTCGAAGAAGCATTATAGCAATGAGAGTCTTTCCAGTCCCCGTTTCAAAGAAAACTATAGTATTCCGTTTCAAAGCTATCTGAAGAGCTTCCAACTGATAACTGCAATCAAAATAAAAACATCTATATTAACATAAGGGCAAAAAAAGTATTTTAAACCCATGTTCTGATTTAATTTAACTCTTGCATGGCACTTAAACTAATAAAGCAACTTTGCCAATTGCCAATATGGCAGACTCGAATATATATGTAGTAGAAATAGATGAAGAAAATGGCACTCTCTTAGCTTTAGCTTATGCATTAAAGGTTGTACCTGATCCTAAATTAAGAATAAAAAAGGATAGATAAATTACCTCCTTGCAAAGGGGAGGGTATCTCCCACAATTTGCTGGTTTCCTTCGGGCATATCCATCTTAAGATCTTCCATTCTTCTTCTCTGGTATCACAAAATTCCGGTGAATCAAAACAGTATTATCTAATAGTCGCAGACTACCAAAAAAAACTATCAAGATAATCATCCAACATTTTATTCCTGATTGTTGCCAAGTAGTTGCAAAATAAAGCAAAAAACATAAAACTTTATCAACCAAAGTGAACCAATTTCAATATTATCTCAGATAATAACAAAAGAGCCACTATCAAGATAACTTCATTTAACAGCCAACGAGCCAAGTAGTTAAAAATAAAGAAATAACATAATCTCCATCAACCAAACTGAGTCAGATCCAACCCACTGATGAAACAAATTCATCACATCCAAGTGTCAGAAAAAAGAAGCAAAAAACACAATCTTTACCAACCATTATTTAAATATATCATCGGTTTGTACACACAGAACAAACATCCACTATCAAAACATATTCATCCAACATTGACAAGTAGTTGACAAACAAAACCAAAACATAATGTTTTCTAATGAATCGATATATCAGTTTGCATATTCCGCCTTACATGAAATTGATATATATTGGTTCAAAAAAGACGATTCCAGCAAACAGGAAATAGAGGTGTTTAAGTGGCTAAATCATCAGATATAATAAAACATGAAAAGAACGTCAAGCATGCTATCAATAACCAGTGAACCCATTAAATTCTTGAAAATATCAGACATGGAAAATAGAAAAAGGAAGATGGAAAGGAAAAACGGAATCGATTACTAAATTCTCGTACCTTTTAAAAGACTGAGTAATGTTGGAGACCAACAATAGAGTACAGAAGAGTGAAGACTTAGAGAGGAAGGAAAGGAGTGTGTGCCCAAATTTGAATTCTTTTTGGAACAGAGTCAGCACTTAAAGGTTCGTGAGATAGCAAGAAGTTAATGAAAGAGAAAGTTTGAAGCTTTTCTGGGGAGGGAATTCTTGCTTTCTTTTCTTTATGTAAAAAAATTATCACACACTGAACTAAATGATCATATCATACGCACACTGTCTACTTACAGAGGGAGGGAGTGGAGAGACGTTCTGCAGAAGAATCCTTTTGTATTCTTTTGTAGTCCGAAAGAGGATGATTAGGAGAGAGACGTTTTCACATTTGTCGCTACTTTAAGACGCGGTCCCCTTCCCGTTCATTGCTCGAGTCTAGCGATGTGGGTCGGGTAGGCCCGGAAACCGGTCTTCCATATGCGAATCTTAGCTCGGAAGTCTCGACTAGGTGGGATCCCGTATTGTGGGCCAACCCTTATTTTAGTATATTTTTATTCTAATTTTAATTATAAATATTTATCCATTTCATTCTACTAATTTCGCACATTATTTTTCATATATGTATGTCTCTTATTATTATGTCTTTATTATCTACATATTATTTTCATAATGTCTTCTTCATTCAATAAAATTTCACAAAAATTTATTCAATATTGTTTATCTAAGAAATCTACGTCTCACATTCGGTCATTTAATGTAATTTTTTATTATTAAATTTGTTTATTTATAGTAATTTATTTTAATTTTATATTAATGTGTTTTTAATTTTCAATTTTTTATTAATAGCAGTTTATTTATTTTAAATTAATTTGTGCTACTTTAAATTTTAATCTGTATTATAGTCAAAAAGTAAATATAAAAAATAAGTATGAGAGTCCCAAAACCTCCCATTATGAGTGTTTTGCAAAACTCTCTAAATTTTGTGCAAATCAAAAAATTTCAAAAAATTATTACAAATGAATAATGGAAGCCCCATTTTTATATGAGACCTATTTAATTTAAAATTAATATAAATTATTTATTTTTTAATTTATAATTTAAATTATATAGTGATTAGATTTGTTCATACTTTTTTTGTAGAGTTTAATTCGATTGAAAAGGTAACGTTGCGTGGAATAGGAAGACGAGGGAATATATTTTGGGAGAAAAATAAAACTATCCACTTTGAAGAATTGTATGTACAAAATATCCAAAATCTCAATGTACATGTTAAAAATACTTATTTTGTGTTGGGATTAGAAATAAAACTGAAAAAGTGGTTAGATTCCCTGCAAAAGTAAAAGTTTGTTAGGTAAATTTATTTTATTTTATTAAATAAATATTATTTAAAACAACTAAGGGGTGGACCACCCCTTTTTTTCTCTCCTTCTTCTTGTTTATGCGTGGACCGTCCACCCCTACCCAAACCTTCCCTCAGCCTGCTCTCCCCTTCTCTATCTCCTCCCCTCAGCTTCCTTCAGACCTCTCGCCATCGCCGTTGAATAATTGGACCGCTCGTTGCCGCCCTGAAAGAAGTGTAACTTGTTGCTGGGGATTGGTGGAGCTTTCTTGGACCGCCGCCGCCTGAACCTCGTCGGAGAGCCATGGGAGAGAGCGAAGAAGACATCCCACGGCATATTCAAGTTCAAAATCACTCCCTGAACATGTTAGAGCGTGGACCGCTGGTAAAATAGGGATGGACCGCCCGACCCTATGTCGAGCGGTCCATCCTTAAAATGAACAAACTTACCAGCGGTCCATATAGATTCTACATATATGTAATTTTCTTACATTTTTGGTGGCATGGAACCTAATTTTATGTGCATGTATGTTGATGTTTTGTAATTTAAGTTTATATTATGTTTAATTGAATTGTTTTGTTCGAATTATACATGTTTAGAACTTGAATATATGATTTTTGGCCTTAGAAAAATACATAGAATCCACATTTTGATGGATCTCTGGTAAATTGTCGATGGACCGCTGGGGCTTGAAGAACCTACCCAGCGGTCCATCATGGTATTACCAGCGATCCATAGGATTGTGATCTGATATAATTATTGTTGTTTCATTTATGTGAAAATTATGTAAAATATGTGAGTGATTTGGTGTTCTACGTAATTAATTGTGAGAATTATGATTGTTTTAATTTAATTATTATAATTTTGATGCATATGATGTAATTCTAATTTAATTTGATGTTTCATGAACTGATTTAAATTATTTTTATTGACTGAATGTTGAAGGAGTCGGCCCAGCCTTGGTATCGCAGACCTAACACTTACTATAAGATATGTATCGTAGAAGAAATTAGGTTTAGACTCTTGCAATTAGGTGGGCACGAGCTTGTTCAAAGATTCCAACGTGGGCCGTTTGGTCATTTCTTTAGTTGGGGTCCGGGTAACCTATCTTCTTCAGCTTTGCACAGTATAGTGTGTAGAGCAATCTACACTAGGGGTGGGATTTGGTTCCACATATGAGGGGGTGATGTCGAGTACACTTTGGGTGATCATGCACTGATCACTGGGTTGAGATTCGGACCTTCAAATTTTGATAGTACATGCTCGCACGATCCGACTGGGTCGTCTTTCTTTATGTCCGCCTGCAATGGCATTCACATGACTGCTGCTGATCTCCTATCACGTTTTTCGAATTCCCATAGCAGCATAGATGATCCTGATGGAGAGATCCATTTTCTCACCGCCCTTGTCCTCATGGCCTACGTCTTCGTATTTGGCCATGATTCACAAAAATTATTTTCCCGTGGCTATGGTCTTTTGTGGAGGACCTAGACACCTTCTATAATTTTCCTTGGGGCTCATACTCTTATAAAATTCTTAGGAATTACATTAGGAAAATTCCTGACAATCCAAAATATCATTTCTATAGCCCAGCTTGGGCACTGATGGTGTGGGGCTTAGAGGACATCCCGGGATTTGAGGCGTTTGTTGGTAGGCAACGGGACATCCCTTCAGCATATCCCCGTTGTCTGAGATGGAATTTTTGGAAGAATCTAAACGGTACAATGGAGCAGCTCTATGAGTGTTTTGACACGGAGGTTAGTTTTATGTTCATTTACAATCATTATCTAATTATTTATTATCATTATGATAAGATTGTATTAATATTTATATTAAATTTGTAGGGTTACGATATTTCTAATCTGATTGCTGATGAGGAGGAGGAGAGACGTGCATACTACCTCTCCACACAGTGTGAGACCCCCTGGATGTGCAGTACATGCCTGTGACTAATCCAATTACCCGGGGGGCATGATAGTCGAGCAGCGTGTACCGAGGCATAGAGTGCCACCGGTCGTAGCACAACCTATTAGCAGTCGGCGAGCTACGAGGAACGTGGAGCCCCAACATGTAGATGAGCTGGAGCCGGATGAGTCATATTACCACGACCCACCATCCGAGGCAGAGCCTCCTCCTGAGACAGAGCGTCCTACTCGACGTCGGAGAGATACTGGAAAGCGTCCCAGGCCACGGGTGCCTGAATCATCATCTAGCAGTAGTGGTGGTAGGACACAACGTATAGTTAGCGAGGTGGAGGCACGGATGAGTGCTTATGAGGCACGTATGATTGAGAGGCAGGAGCAGATGGAGGCCTGGATGATTGAGAGACATAATGATTTGAAGACTACTATCAAGAAATGGTTTGGAGAGCTTATGGGAGCCATCCGGTGTGGTCCGAGCCGATATAGTCAGCCGATTATGCATACACGCGGGCAGGCCCCCCCTATGCCTCAGTCAGCTAGGCTTTCGATGCAGTCAACTCGGCCTGCGATGCAGACACCTCGGCCTAGTGATTTTTGAGCCACGAGCCCTCCACCAGGCGCAGTGCCAGATTTTCGGCCTTCCAGCTCTAGCAGCGGTCCTCGCTACTCTGTGTCTGACCTACCGAGTTTTCAGGCGCCATTTGTGACCACACGTCATTCTTCGGCGGATACTTCATCTGTAAGTTGATAGTTTTCATATTTATTTATGATAAACATATAGTTTCAAAATAAAAGTATTTAATTTTGTTAAATATTTTTTTGTAGACCCCATGGTCATTTGACACGCAGCCAGTCAATGTGGCACATGATGACGCGGAGCCGGATGAGTTTGGGGGTCAGTTTCGTGATAGGCCACGAACTGCATTTTACCCGAAGGATGTACCAGATAGCGTCGGGGAAGAAATAGTGAAGAGGTATACTGCATTCATGAAGAGATCCTACACCGACTATACTACAGTGACTGAGACTGACTTTCAAATAAAAGTTGCTGACTTCAAGATGATGCTTCATATGGAAGCAGATTACTTCACTGAGGTAAGTGTTTTAATATTAAAAATAATTTAAGTTAAAATTGAATTAATGTTACTAATTTATAATTGTTATTGTTGGGAACCCTACAATGTTATATTGGTTTTGATAATGTTATTCGAAACACACTTAGTTAAAATATGAAATCTTAATTCAAGGAATTGACGTTATCTATTAAGGAACAGCCTGTATCCAAAAGAAGCAGATTGTGATAATTTTCCTATCTGTATTATTCTTGTTGGGCTTTCCTGGACTCATCAATTTCCTCAAGGCCTAAACTCATTGTAATGATGGCAAGTTAAACTTTGAATAGATCGAAAATTGGATCTGCTCACAGTTTAACAGCTCGCTGTCCTATGCCTTATATTGTTTTTTCTCGATTAGATTTTACAAGATCAAAATTGTAAAAGGAAGTTTGAATTTTCAAACTTACTTATAGTGATCTATTTCTAGTCCTAGCATTCGTGACAGCTACAAATGTAAACAGGACAGATAGATAATAGTTCTACCATCGGTCTATCTAGCTGTATAGGAAAGTCTTGAAAAATGGAGCAACAACAAGCTGCACTACAACAGATCGACTTCAACAGCTAGAGACAAATATTGTAGGAAACGATATGCACCTGCTCTTCAACAGCTAGAGATCATGGAACAGCTAGAGATCATGGAACAGCTAGAGTTCATGGAACAACTAGAGTTCATGGAACAGCTAAAGACTATGGAACAGCGAGACATATGGACAACAGATCGTAATCTCAAAATCGATCTGTTCACTCAAACTTCTCCAAAGGTCAAGATCAAGAAATAAGTTAATATGGAATCAAACCAATTAACTTAAGTGGACAGGTCGTATCAAAGCTATTGTAGGGAACAAGATGCACCTGTTGCAAGACAGTGAGCTGCTAAACGTCCACAACATTGTTACGATGGACTGCCGACATACCTAAATTTGTCTCAAGTCAACCACTCGGTGTATTGTCATATCAACAACATGCTTTAAGGAATGATGTACATTAAGATCAAATATTCAGTACGGTGAATCATCCCCGGTATGGCAATACATTGAGAAATCTCGTGAAAGGTGGTAACCACTCTCAACCTGGCAGCGCGTGTCTCTACATCACTGCCATGTATTTAATGCAGCCATTAATGCGTTGAAAAAGGGTACCTTCGTCTCCAACGGATAGTTTCTTCAAAGAGGCTATAAATACCACCTTCACCTCCAGAAAGAAGTACGAGAATTCAAGCTTTCATCCTGCTATTACTCTGCTAAAAATCTTCAAGTTCTCAAGCTCTCAAAATGCTACCAACCATCAAGAATTCTCAGTAGTGTGTACAGTTTTTGAAGATTTACTTTCTGAAAATCTATTGTTTGCAAAACCAAGTTAGGATCTAGTTTTGATCCAGAAGTTGTAAGATTTAAATTGTTGTTCTTCAATCTAAGAAGTGTAATCTCAAGTTGTTATCTAGTTTTGATAAAACTTGAGGCTCGTACTCAACGAGTAAAAAGAAAGGAGACATAGTAGATTTCGATCTAGTTTTGATCGAGCCGTGGACGTAGGGAAAGTTTATCCCGAACCACGTTAAATTCTGTGTGTTCTTACTTTCTGTTTTACTTTATTATCATCTTCTTCATACACTTGTACTTAAATCTGGGTTGATAATTTCTCCAAGAAAGAAAACGGTTTTCATATTAAAAGAGCATTAACCACCATATTCCGCACACAACCTTAATCAATTTTAAATCTGTGTCTATCACTCTTGATTATTGTTATTCACGCATAAGGCATTATTTGAGTAAGACTTAATCTTCCTAATAAGAAGATTTGTTTTACTACTACAAGCTATCTTAGTTATTAAGAAGTGCTAAAGCCTTATACTTAAGTTTTGAACAAGAAAACCGAAAAATTTTGAATTGGTGTATTTGGGCGCCCCCCCCCCCCCATACACCAATCTAGCTCTTTCGGGACCAACAGTTATTTTGCAGACCATAGACTTATATATGATGAGCCTCCAGCCTAGGCTGTTGCAAAATGATGGTGTATTCCCTTCACAGACCAGAGGACGCACTGTTATCTGCAGATGTGATTTCTTCGTAAGTATTTTTAATACATTTATAGTTCAAGAATAAGTTATTTATATTCAAAAGAAAATTAGGCTAATTTTCTTTTGAATATTGTCTTCAAGCATCGACTGGAGTCGGATTGGAATGTTGGTATGGCTCGTGCCGAAGCCGAGCAGTTGCCCAGATGGGAAGCAAAATTTGCATATATCCAACAGAATTATAGGGCAAGCGACTATTTGCGTGATATTGTTCACGCACGTAATATGGGATCCATAGTCATACCTTGGTTTAAGGCCACAACGGTATGTTTTTTATTAATATATAATTATATGTTATTGTATGAATTAATATGAATAATATGCAATTATATATAATTATATGCAATTATATTTAATTATATGCAATTACATATATTTGTTTGTTATTATATGAATTCTATGCAATTATATTTAATTATATGCAATTACATATACTTATTTGATATTATATAAATTATATGCAATTATATATAATTATATGCTATTTTATGAATTAATATGAATTATATGCAATTATATATAATTATATGCAATTATATTTAATTATATGCAATTACATATATTTATTTGCTATTATATGAATTATATGCAATTATATATAATTATATGCTATTGTATGAATTATATGCAATTATATTTAATTATATGCAATTACATATATTTATTTGTTATTATATGAATTATATGCAATTATATATAATTATATGCAATTATATTTAATTATATGTAATTACATATATTTATTTGTTATTATATGAATTATATGCAATTATATATAATTATATGCAATTACATATATTTATTTGCTATTATATGAATTACATGCAATTACATATAATTATTTGTTATTATATGCATTCATATGTTGGACGACGCGGCGAAGAATATGAGACACATGGCATTGTCTCCTATTTACTATCTTATGCCAATGGTGTTGGCATAGTCGTTCTATTATCAGCATCAAGAGATATGTGTGTCAGATACAGGTGGCAGATTTAAGTTGAAGGTTCTTCCGGAATCAGAACAATTCAAACAAAGGGACAGTCATAGTTGTGGTCCTATTCTATTCATGACCGTTGAACAACATATTAGTGGGAGTCCATCTATTATCTGGGGAAGCAAAAATGTGAAGACGTATGGTAGATTAGTTGCTCAGAGAATTTTCTCTCTTTGTAGTTGATTATTGTTTTATACGTTTTTGGTCTCGTTTCCATTGTGTTTATGGTCTCATAATGCTTATGTTTGTTGTTCAAGTAAATGTTTTGGTTTTCTATATGCTACATTGTAGGTGAAAATCGACAAAAATGGTTAATGAGCCTTGACAAGAAAAACGAGACCAAAAGACGAAGAAAATGTGTAAAAAAGACATCCTGGCCGAGAGTTGACCTAGCGGGCGCTAGCCCCTAGCGCTCGCTAGGTCCTGAACCTGATCTAAGGCAGAACAAGGGGCTAGCGACCGCTACCCCCTAACGCTCGCTACCCTTCTCCAGCGCTGAAACAAGACAGAACATGGGGGTAGCACCCCCTAGCGGTCGCTACCCAGGCGGGATTTTCTACTCTATTTAAACCTCCACGCGTGATCCCAGATGGACCCCCTTCACTTTACTTTTTAGGGTTTAGACCACGAGAGAAAACACTATTAGTCTAGATTTCCATTCCATTCGTTTTTTTCAATTTTGTTGGTCCCGAAAGAGCAAGGTTTGGTGTATGGGGGGGAATACACCAAACACAAACTTTTCAATTTACTTGACTAATTTAATC